>RSEF01000013.1:7839124-7930157 GCA_003993805.1 Himantopus leucocephalus | reverse complement strand
GGCCCATCGGTCCAGCCTGTCCAGATCCCTCTGTAGCGCCATTATGTTGCAATACCCAGAGATCACTGAGTGCTTCCCTTTCCTCAGTAGCACGTTACTTGCTTTGGCAACACTATACTGCATGTCTAGATCAAAGAACAGCTGTTTCTCTTCATTAATCAATTATTTAATCAATAAATACATGATATGCCAAGAAGGATTAGCACTGAAAGATGGACAAAATTTGCACAATTGGTTCTGACACACTTCACTTGTGCATGTGTGGCTCTGGCTTACAGCGCTTGGTTTGACAGAAACTGAAGCCCAATTCTGCATTAACAGACAATAAACCAAGGGCTAAAGCCAACAGAATCAGACATATTTCAGTTTGCACTCTTACATCTACTTCTGCTCTTGCCAGACAGATCCAGAGAACGTGTTGACTGACCTAGTTAAAACTGCCCAATTAGCTGAATGAATGACACACTATTGAAGAAAGTGAGAAAGAGCAATACTCTAGGGAGGGAGCTGTCAGGGACTCTGCTGGGAGTGGGGAGGATCATCCTGCTGACGGTGAGACCAGACTTAAGTTTCTAATCCTGTTACTCCTACCTCTTGCAGATATAGGAAACTTAACAAGGTAGGTCAAAAGTCTTAGAGTGGAGGATGTATTATTTTCCTATGATGAGACAGTTTGTACCCATCCTCAAAGAAGAAAGGCCAACGCTTCTTCATGGTGTGGTTATAAACTACACTAACCAGAAAACAAAACAGCAAAACCACAACTGGAGCTGATATCAATTATTTTTTCATATTTTTCACTAACAAAATACTGAATACATCCNCCCCCCCCCCCCCCCCCAAACACCCCACCTTTAAAAAAACCACCTGATGTAACCCCTCTTTTAGAATCATAGAATGGCTAGAATTGGAAGGGACCTTAAAGGTCACCTAGTTCCAACCCCCTGCCGTGGGCAGGGACACCTCCCACTAGACCATATTGCTCAAAGCCCCGTCCAACCCGGCCTTGAACACCTCCAGGGATGGGGCATCCACAACTTCTCTGGGCAACCTGTGCCAGTGTCTCACCGCCCTCGGACTAAAGAATTTCTTCTTACTGTCTGTAAATCTACCCTCTTTCTTCTTTGCTATTAGATTCTTCTGTAGCCAAAGAAAATTAGCACAGTGAGTGCAATGTCACTCAATCATGTCTGGTGCTCAGACAGTACGGAGAATTTCCTTATTACCAGGCACTAATGACACAGCATTTATGTGTGTGATTAGCTATTATTATAGCAAAAGGTTGTACAATATCTCACAGTGATAGTGTTGCCAAGTGAGCAATTAAGAAGCAAGGTTTAGAGTCATTGCTTTTGACCAGCTGTAAAAGCAGATCATAGCTAGTGGGATGGTAGTTCTTCAGCAAGGGACATGCTCTGGTCGCTCCAAACCTTTCCTCTGCAGTTTGCATGGAAGTAAAACTGTTCAGGTAAAGCACTTTCTCCTAATCCAATCACAGTCTTTTATTTCTCTGTCCCACTGAAATTTCTATATGCTGATGGGAACTTTATTTTTTGATTCACCCCATTTGCCTAGTCAAATGATTTCAAGAGTGACAAACTTACGGCACTTACGGCAGTATGTGCTGTATGGGGTTTTTTTCAAGTAAACAATAAGTCTGTGAGTGGAATGGATTTCTCCTCATAGAGATGCTGAAAGCAAGAGAACTGGGAACCAACCAGGTATAAATCACAAGGTATAATTTCTTCCAGATGACACAAAGCTATAAAACAGGCTATACATCTAATCTTCTGGTGAAGGCATTTTGGTGCCCTGCAAGTCCTTATATCAGATGCCTATAGGTGAACAAATAAACGTTCGCAGTCCAGACCAGATATCAAGACCGTTCACAGTCCAGACCAGATATCAAGACCTAAATAAGACTCTAAAGTACAAGGGCTTTGGGCTCCCTCCCTCCCAGAAGCAATGTGTCAGATTTTGCATATCAGAAAGGAAAGTGCCTTGCAGTATAAGTGACACAGCTCCAGCATTCGCTGCAGCTTACACGGCTGAACTCCTTCACTAGTTGCTGGAGTAGCTGAAGGGGAGGCACTAGTGACTTCCTGCTGCATCCCTGAGATTAGTGGATGCAAAAAGGAAGCTATCCTTTGCAAGGACAATCAGTACCTCAAAAGGGATGTATGGTATGAGAAGCAGAGCACACAGCCTTTGTGGGAATAAAATAATTTTCCATTCTTCTTCCCCATACATAATTAAATTCTATCTCACATTTTTTGTTTCAGCCCTTTCCTCTACCTGAAAGTAATAGAACAATGAGAAAAATGAGAACACATACGTGTAACTTAAGACAGGAGAACCCATTAACACAAAACACAGGTCTTGTTCCCAGCCTGAGAGAGAGCTTTTCTGATAAGGGAAAGTAGTACAGAATGACAGTGAATCATACATCCTGGAATGAGCTTGCTGTCAATGTATTTTCTTCATGGATAACTGTTTTGGTCCTTTGTAAGTCTTCAGTGCTATTATAAATCAAGTTGGGTTTCAACAAAACCTTTTCCACTCTCAAAGACTTTAATACTGTCAAGATTATCCCTTCACCTTTCAATCAATTATGAAAATCAACAGAAGGGGAAAGTGTTATTTATGTCATGAACAGCTTTTAAGTACATAGAACCTATGTGGCATACAAATTTTACAATACTTATAAATTTGATACATTCTGCACAATTACTATATTAAATTAAATCACTAAACTCCATCTGCAGACAAATTCTCCAGACACTTTGGCTTTCTTCATATCAAATAGCCTGCAGGTGTGCAAATAAGCATTCATAGTCCATACCAGATGTCATTGTCTAATTAAAATACGTAATTTTAAAGGGTATGCTCTTGATGCTATCTGTGATTTTCTGTACAGCATATTGCTGTTCTTCACTATCAGTATAGAACAAAAAGACGTATTGACAGAAACTGGTGAAACACAATTCAATTACTAATAAACCAAATTCTTCGTAGAAGTATAATGAAAGCATTAAATTAGATCTAAAGAATGCCGCTACTTTCTCAAGTACCAAAAGGAGCTAAAAGCTGTTTCTTTGTCTATCCTCTCCCATTATTAAAAATGCAAGACCAATTAGTACCTTGCTCATGCACACAATTAAGAGGATGACCAGTATCATGGACAGTGGGACAAGAGGAAGCTGAATCAGTCTGGCTCTTCCACTTCTCATGGACCAGTCCTACAGAATTGCCTGTCAATGGAGATTTATGAAAATTCCAGTGTTTAAAATAGTGACACCCCCAACGTAAACGTTTGAGAGGGGAGGGGTCTGCTTCAATACAGCATCAATTAGCTCAGAAGAGTACAAGCACTGTTAATTATTTTCTAGACAAATAATGAACAAACAGTCTGGCAAACCCAAGAAATAGAGTAGCCTAGGTGAAGAGCTCTCCTCTCCATCCTTAATACAGGAATTCTAGTCACATTTCTCCCTAAGGCAACTTTCTAGATTTTAGTCACAATTTCTTCTTTATAAAAAAGTTTAGAAAAATAAAGGTCTCTGAGCAAGTGTTGAGCACTGAAATGGATAATAGCTTGTGGATACACAAGTTGGAATTTCTTTAAAACTCTAGAAATATCCCTCTTTTTTCATCTTACAGAAGAAAACTCTTGTTCATAGCACGTACATGTTAATGAAAGTTGCATCTAGGTATTGGGGTAGGGCTACAGTCTCAAGCATCAATGTAGATATCAAAGACAAGACTAATTCTAAGATCCTACCTTTACAACAGAAATAACTAACAAAGACACACGCATGACTTAATGAATGTAGGTTAAGCACTGAGGGTGCGAAAAAGGAGCTACTTTATAAAACTATAGGACCTGGGGGTGCTGGGTATTCTTCTTTTTCCCCTTCTTTTTCAAGTCTCAAATCAGGAATTTCTATTTCTTCTTTCATTTTTAACTATAGAGATTAGTTATAAACAAGTAGATAAAGCAACACAAAGACTGATAAATTTTTCAGTTATTTTAGAGTTAGAACAATTTAACCACCTTTATTTAAAAGAAATCCCAGAAATCTGTGTATTTCCAGGAAAAAAACCCAAGCCCCACAACTAATAAAAAAATCATTATCATATTTATAAAATTGTATAATGTGTTCTTTAGGTGAGTTAAATGACAAGCACCAAAGCCTATTCACTTTTGTTACAAGGAGGCTGTTTAAAAGTTGTGTCCAGAAAAAAAAAACCCAATGAGACAGATCCAGTACAAAATGCAGTTATGGTATCAAGTTTTGTATAGCAGCTGCTCCGTTGTGTATAAACACAATTATGGTATCTAGAGGCACTAATACTGTTTACAATAGTAAGACTAAAAGGAATTAATCAAAAGGCAATATGGTGGCATAGAATGGATTCTGGATAATTTCCACCACGAGCAAGAACGGAGTCCATCAAAATAATAATAATAATTGCATAGATATCCCCCCCCCCGAGTGGAACTTTCCGTCCCCTATTTACATATCAAGTATTGGGTCAATGAGCATTTGAGAAGTCTTCTTTTTCCCCCTTGGAAAACACACATGTACATAACACAACTAAAGGACAGATTTCACATCAGCCAAAAATGAATACAAGGATTTCTGCACTCTTGTTTATAACGGTAATAATTCTAGGCATTGTATTTCTACTACATAAACAAATAGTGACAAGTGGCATCAGAACATGCCACCACGATTTGACTGGCAGAAGGTCTAGGCAGGCAAATCTAAAGACTGCTCTGCATACAGCCTTTTTAAAAAACTAATTTCTTGCTTATAAATTAGGAACATGGGTCATTGAGCTTTCTGTGCTAAACATAATGTTACCCAACTAGTCAACCCAGGCAATGAGCCATGAAGGACAAACTACATTATATACTTTCCTAATTTCAGTTTGGAAATCAGAAGCAAAACCTTCTTGACTAGCAGTGATTTTGTTCTGTATTGATCTGAAATCACGTAATCCAGCTATGACATTCAAGAAAATATTGCCTTGGAAGTTACTTAAAACAGGAAAAGCTCCACCTTCTCTGTGCAGAGAACTTCTGCTTTACCTCATCCTCACTACTTCATAGCATTTCTATGCATTACTGAAGTACTGTGTACCTGACTGAAAGACTGCAAAACATTCCAGGAAACAGAATGTGTGATGGTAAGTGTCGTGGTTTAGGCCTCAAACCAGGACTGTAAGAAAGAGTCTGTAGCCTTACCTGAACCTCTTTGCAACCTTGTCTTTCTTCCCTTTTGGGATATTTTCTACCACTTCTACTCCCTACAACAGTCCTGAACTTCCTTTCTGTGTAACCTTTTGTTAAAGTTAAGCTTTGCTTGCAGCTTTTCAATAGTTTATTTTCCTTTTAATTACCTTCCTCACCTCCACAAGACAACCTCATTCCTATCTGCTTACCTAAGGGACATGCCCTGGGTGTTTCTCACAAAGTCTTGAGCTCTTCTGTTCCATACTGTGCTAAACATCACTTTACTGTAAAGTGATGGCTAAAACATACTTTATATTTTCCTAAAATCCTGTATCCATCATCATGTTCTGTAAACAGAATTATTGATTAAAATAGAATAAGAGCACTATGAAATGTTTTTTCAGGGATTAGGTTAACTATAGATTTTATAGTATGCCTCAGGGCTCCCAACTTTTTGTGGTTTTAGTGGTCAGCATCATTATTTTACTCTTTTCTGACAGGAACATATTAATCTACATTTAAACTATCTATGATAGTTTAAAAATATTTTACATTATTGATTTTTTTTCAAAAGCACCATCCTGAATGCATTCAATAATGATGATGTTCCAAGTTCTACCCAGTCAGATATTTTAAATGAGGACATCTTGACATAGTATACAATTTACAGGCTTTTCTATTCTCTTTATCCTTCATCAACTTATGCTAAAAAAGACAACAGAAATTCTTAAAAAGTTAGCACAAAAAAATGTGACAGAGGGTGGTGGCAGAAATGGCTTGCCTGAACAAGACAGTGAATAAAGTTTTCTTTCAATTAGTGTATTTACGTACAAGGTGTTCCAAAGTGATTTTCGAAGTACAAAGTTATAAAGTAGCCTGGCAGAGCAGATACTGTGAACTGAAAGATACATTATACACTCATAAGGCTCTAGAATGTTTTGAAAATTAGGCATGGGAAACTAGCTGCAAAATTGGAAATGCTCAGGTCGAGATGGAAACCGAGGAAAAATAGTGGAGAACATTACCAAAGGACTACAACAGGGTCTGGTGGATGAAGGATCATCCAAATGTCAGGCTAGGAATAGAAGAGGAACTTTATTTTTAATATTTGCCTGATTACCCCATTATGTTGACTGATATGCCATATTCAATTGAACTATCAGACCTTGAATAAATATCATTAGGATTATAACATTAGCCTTGAAGTAATGCCAAGGGGTTCATCAGTCTCAGCCTGTCATGGGAGACCACGGGGAAACTACTAGCTCCATGCTGACCACAGAGAAATGCACTAAGTGACACTAAATGGAAGTCCACAACTAACCCACAGATAGCTTACTCTTGCCAGAAAATACTCAATATAAATAAAAAAATAGTGATTTAAAAATGCTTATTGCCAATCAAAACCCAACTCCCTTAGAATTCAGGTCCTTCTCAGACCTTCCATAAGGAAAAAACAGTAAGTGCGTTGGTACACGTTGGTACACACACATACAATCTCTCACACTATTTTTAATTGTGCTTCAATCATTTTTCTCTTCTAGGCCTTGAAACATGAAAATGAGAGCATGTATCCACACATTTGAGATGTGACCATACACTGTAGTTCCAAACCAAAAGCCTTTCTGTCTCCTTTTGAATAACCAACCCCAGAGATCTTCCCACGTCAGAAATCAGCTGCTCTCAAGACTGATCCTTCTTGATGGTCATACAGTGGTAGGCATGGAGAAGACAGCAGGAGTTGCCTTCTGTTCAGCAACCAGACACCACCACCCCCTGCCTAAATCTTTCTGCACTGTCTTTCCCAAGCTCCCCATGGCTGGACCAATGCAGCAGCTAAGCACACCTTTCAGATTGCCATCCAGAGACTTGGCTTAAAGTGAGGTCTGTCTTCACAGTCTACTCCACACTATGTGAAGTCTCCATGCCATGAAAACTGAGGTTTAAAAATCATTAATAAAATGGATATCATATGGCAACAGGTTTAAGAAATTCTGAAAGTTAATTTTGTCCATTTCTAGATAATCAGTCCCAAATACATGCTGTGTTATAGAAAAAAAAAATCTGCTAAAATAAGAAAGGAATCACATTAAATAAGAAAATGATAACACAGATAAAAACCCCATTCATTAAAGTTCATTTTTGTAAAGGAGAAGAAATTTATGTCTCAGCTTCTGTAAATTGGATTTTCAGCATTTAAAAACCTTTCTTTGCTTATAATAAAGACATACAATAAGACTGGAAATGGAAAACTTTTCACAGGAGGGGAACTCGCCTTTCTGTTCTGATCCAAGTGGTTCAAACAGTGATTAAAACCTGCAGAGTTTCACAGCTGTAGCTGAAACAAGCCATCAAATGTGAAGGTTATTTTATGGAGACTAATTAATAATCTAAATGGATGTACAGGTCTCTCACTTCTCGGTCTTTTTCATAAGAAATGGCATAAGTAATGAAAAGGCCATCGCTGATATCTTTTGTTACAAAGTATTCTTCCCCCTTGCTATCAAAATTTTATCATTTAGATAAATTAAGTGCAGTTTCTTTATCAACCCCAAGAGTAGCAAATAAGTCAATCTGAAAAAAAATAATTCCGCTCTATAAGGAGGAGCTTGTTGGAAACAACTACTGAAACAAGTTTTTACTTAACAGGTTATATCATTGATCCAGAAATGGTTCTTTTGTAACATCAATTTTTCTTTTTTGCATTAATAGTTTTGGTAAGTGAAAATTAAGCACAGAGTAACAGAGGTATTTAAAATACCTGTTTTTATTCACTGAAACTAAATGGCAAATGCAAGCTGTATTTTGCAAGAATTCACAGTAGTCATCAGTCCAGAGACAATAAAATCTGTAGCCGATTTTCCCCTGCTGAACCCCACTGCCAAACACTGAATGAAAGTATTAACTTTATTTTTCCTTAAAAAATAAATATTTTCGAGTGCATTGCTCATGGTTAAGCCCATAGAAATACATAGGACAATGAACTCAGAGTGAAAAAAGTAAGTTTTTCTAAGAAAAGAAATGTCACTGTTAAGCTAAGCAGCGTTCTGCTCCCCTCCAGTATTGCTGGAGAAGGGATTTAAAAAGCTGTAAGAAGACAATAGAAAAGTTTGAATCTTTAAGCTTTCCTAGTTGGGATCTTATTGCTATGGTTTCAGACAATCAATATTTTGGGAACAGTTTTCTCGTTCAAAAGCCAAAAAGCACCAGTCTGTTCTTTTAGTTCTCTAGTGTGATTTAAGTACTCTTAGCGCTAGGAGATATAAAGAAATAATCCTGAAATAGTCTCTCACTTTTAGAATTAACTTTTGGTTGGATAGATAGCAGCAGTGAATTATCAGATAATTAGGATTATGGCAACTCGTCCCGTTCATTTGGTTCAAAATATTCCATGTACAAGATATAATCTCAAATATACACTTTCACTTTTTCTTACTTACTGAAGTCAGCAGAGCGTCACAGTCTCAAAGATGAACACCGTCACGTATGCCAATGTGACTCTGTGGTTTGTCTACTTATTATTTTGTCTGCAGGCATAAGTTCACTCAACCCGTATTTTGAGCTCACTAGATGTGAATCAACTCCAAAGCAGAAAGCTGTGCATCTGTGGTTGAAAGCGCTGAGCCCAAGCTAATGAGCCCCTTTGAGACACAAGATCTAATGGCCTGGACTCAGTGCCTGCTAACACGGCTACGGTGCAGCCTCTGCCTCAGACAGGACTTGTGTTGAGTAGGTGGAGCAAAGTCTGCTAGCAAAGGCATATCAGCATCCCCTTATGAGCCTGTGCCTTTGGTTTCACGGAGAAACAAACTCCCAAATCACACAAGTACTTTTGATAAGTCTGCTCACATTTCCTAGCTCAGAAATGATTGGAAACAACTGGCAAATCTTGCAGTAGCAATTCAGCAGGTCATGTCCCTGAGCTCTCTGCCCAGCTCCTCTGCCAGAGGTCACCATTCCTCACCACTGAACACGTGCCCGTGCACACACCTCCAGCTCCTCAGGGCACCAGCTCGCGGCTCGGCTCCGACCAGGACACTGCTCTGGGGCAGCAACTATGAACCCTCCTGCTGATTCCTCTTCATGGCAGTGACCCAGAGCTGAGGTTAGCGACTTCTAAAACTGCTCGCACTCACATATCAAGAATGACTGCAAAACTGTGTGCAGCAGTGGGGTAAAAAGGATGTGTGTTTAAATTATGTTCCAAGTTACTTGGTTGCTGTGGACAGCACTGAGAATACAACTTTGTTCAGGAGCTGGACCTCCAGAAACCTGCCCACTCCTTGAAAAGCCTCACAGGTAGCAAAGGCAGACGCTAGGGATGAACAGACTGGGCTGCTTTTCATGTCAAATTCAAGTACCTTCGGCTTCTAGGAGCTTCAGTTACAGAGAGGCAGAAAGCTTGGCAGAAAGAATATGCGTGTAGCTCTACGTTGAAATAGGAGTTAGTGCCAGATTGCGTTATAGTCTTCAGCAGGTTGTGAAGGACCAGTGATACTGCAGGAGTCTGGGGCAGCTTTTTGTGCAGCCACCTTCTGCTTCTCTTGTTTTTGTTTATTAGTTTGATTTGGGTTCTGCAGTGCAGGATGAGACAGCAAGGTATCTTCTCTATTAAAGAAAGGGTTTTAATAAGAGTTGCACTGATCTAAAGAACATTTTAGCTCCATCTATTACCAAAGGCAATCCCTACTGTCTTTTGTACTACAAAATGTTTATTTTGAGACTGTTTTGGATTTTAAGGCGAAAAGCCACAAATCAATTTTAGAGCAATAGTAACTGATCAGTCTTTGCTTAGGAGTCATGTTCCCCCCCTCAGCACTACAATATGAACTGGAAAAAACCCAACAATCTGATTTCATCAAGCTAATTTTATTGAACTTCTAACTGTGAATCACAACATAAGAAAAAATCTAACTCCAGGGAGACAGTTTTAACACATTTTTACAGGAAACTCGTTTCATGACTTTTACTGGACATATGAAATGCTAAAACCCACAACTTTCTCAATGGACACTTACCCTCGCTTATTAAGACCAAAAAAATGCTAGAGAGAATAATTCTTGAATACTACTTTTTGTCACCCTCTGACAAGCTGTCTTTATAAGAAATTCTCTTGTCTTTCCTCTTGTTGAATACTTCACCATGTTGGAAACAGCAAAACAACAGCAAGGGCAACACAGGCACTATTTCAACCTATCTTGTTTGGAGTCCTTGCACACAAACCACAGCAACTTCAATACCTACATTCCCTTAAGATGGTACAGAGTCAAAAAATAGGATTTTTTCTCCCATTATCAGGAAAGGACACACAAGTCTGTTGCTGCTAACCAAAGCAGCAAAGAAAATTAAACACACCGTACAAGAACTTTAGCTATTTGGTATTTTAGTCTTGGAGGTACGCAAAACCACTAAACAACTCATGAAACAGTATAGTCTATCAAGCTCAAGATGTAAAGGGTGCTCTTCTAGTGAAGTCAAGCCTTCCTGTAATCATCTGGGTCAGATTACACGACTAAAGACTTCTTAAATACTTTATTAAACTGACCATTTTGCCTGCTATTGCTTTGGTCACTCTCAACAACATGCAGACAATAAACACTGAAAAAAAAAAAAAATCAGGACTAGACTACTGCTACAATACTGCTTTTCCTCATAAATAGAGTCAAAACATGCAATATCTTCCTACAGATCCCGTGTCTCCTGAGATTATCATAATACAAAGAGACAAGAGAGGGAAATCATGCCTCTTTTCCCAGGTGGTTTTACTTTGACAGCACTTTCTACTTAGTCAATACTATTGCTTTTCTTGTATTCTCACTTCTTGTGTCTACATCAACTTATTTAATTTCCTGGCACTATCACACCACCGGTGGGAGTAACATAATTGTCACATCACCTACATTTTTTCTGAGGTTGGGGGAAAATGGTGGCCGTGCCAACTGCCAGTCAGCCACAGCAGATGTAACGCAGAGGGAGAATGAAGAAGAGACCATGGCAGGGAAGACCTTCACATGCCAGTTTCTGTCCTGGGCAGGTGTGACACAGGAACAGAGAAAAAATACAACTCAAAAATAAACCAAAGAGGAGCAGTTTTGAAGCACACACAGCACGTGAACCTTGCAAGAGGCGAACAGTTTAATTAATGCTTGTAAATGAATGAGAACTCTGACAAGACACCATGTAAGCACAATGAACAAATGAACAATGGTAAGTCAAATAATAAAATCTGTGATCCTGCAAAACTACAATAAGAACACCTACAGCTTCTATGTATCTATAAATATATATACATAAATCTATATGATTTATGTATTTAAGAACTACTTAAGGTCACATTTCCAGCTGTGAGTACTCTGGCTGTTCCCTAAAGGTGTTTGAAAGCAGTGATTCATGTCCTCAAATGCTTTGATAGAAGCTTACTCAATGTGCCAATAGACTAATTAAGAGAGGAGAGGTGCGTGGACCTAATAGGATATTTGGCCTTAATATTTGCAAAACCTGCCAACTCCTTTATAACCAGGAAAAAAAATATCTGACTAGACTGAAATCAGAGGGGAGTTTGGCCTGAAGGCACATGCACCCCCCCCCCAGAGGCCCACACTCTACTGGCCACACTGCTCAGGAAGCCTCAGAGCTCTCCAAACCTCTTTCTGGCTAATTAAATTCCAGACAAGGTAGAAAATTACTGTATTAGCTCTGTGCTGGCTGGTTTTATAAGCCATTCTTAGTAGAACTACCTGAGCAGCCTTTTGGCAAAAAATAACATGAGCTAGCAAAACGTAACAACAAAGAGCACCCACCCACATTTTACTTCACGCTAGTATGGAAAGGCCAATTCTGAGGATAGCAATGTATCATCTTCCAGAGGATGCTAACGAAGAAGAGTTTCACTATGCACAGGGGAAGGAGGAGAGACAGAAAGATGGAGCATAGGGAGGGTGGCTTGGGAGAAAGGCTCCATCCCTGCCTGCTGGCAGTTCGCTGTCCAATCCAGAACAGACTATTTACAAGTTCCCTGCAAGACTCAAATCCACAAATTAATTTTAAATAAGAGGCTGTAAAATTGTTTCAGTGTGACAGGAACATTAACACTGCCCAGTATATGCAAGTACTAACTTCCTGAATTTCTGCTTTTCTAATGTACTTTCAACTATTCTAGGCTAAAATATGTACGCTGCATGCTCAGGCAAACCTCCAGCTGCATAGAAATGAAATATTACTGAAAGAGGTTGTTTACAAGAGCCGGCTGGAGCAGCTAATACATATTATAATATGCTAAGCTCTGATAGTCCCATATCAGTTGCAATTACTTAAAAATGCAGTAGCTCTAAGATTGAGGCAAATTAAATTCTCTTTATTCATGAAGTAACTGAAACAATGGGCAGGGAAATAAAAGAATATCTGTGGTAAAAGGTAACAATGGGTAACAGACAGGCTGCAGGCAGCAAAATATGCTTGTTGACAGCACCCTGGAGAATGCTAAAGAAAACACCCAGTTTTCTTTAATTGTTTCTTACTTACGTTGTTTGATCCAGGCACATAAGTGCTATTAAACCACTGAAAACCACCTCTTTGGGTTTACTCATTACATACAGTTTATTTCAAAATGAGAATCTGGGTGCCTAGCAGAGAGTCTCAACTTTTCCAAAGAATTTTTCTGAAAACAATATAGACATGCACGAGCCCAACCAGCACACAGAGAGGCAGGCCCAGCTCTGCACCTCCCAACAGCTCAGCCCACACAATCAAGATGTCTACTCGAATAATTAAAAAGCTTCCTGAAAGCAAGAATGGGGGAAGAACCACAGTGTTGATTGGTCTGTTCAGACTGATGCTGCACAGAATTCAAGGCAGGAATAAAAGTGGCGCAGCCCAAGAACAAACATAGCACTTGCGCCATTCTGCAAATATAAGGGTTGTACTCTTTGCTTACATGGGTATAGCACCAGCAAAATTTCAGCTACCTTTGCTAGCCCTTGTAAATAAAGAATAAAAATGAATGCTGGATTAATTTCAGTTTTGTAATTGGTGGAGAAACTGCTAAAAGCATGTTCATGGAACAGAATTAACAGAATAATAACCATTTAGAACTAGATAACCTCAAACTGGGGCACTTGCTTGGAGGGAGCTGCCAGCAATACCACATGGGAGAAGAATCTGCCCAAGTGCAGAATAACTCAAGGGTGTTTGTAATCAGAGGTGTGGGAGGGCAGGAGAGTGAGCACTGGCTGCTGAACCTAAAGTTGGCACAAGCTGAGGAAACGGGAACAAGCCATTCCCAGAACAACATTATCTAAACATTGGCACATCTCTGAAACAGGAAGAAAAAGTTGTTCAGCAGAAAATGGCACAAGACCATAAATATGCATGCTTATTAACAAGCAAATAAAACCTTACTCTTCGGTAGAACCCAGAGGTCTCTATTATAAAATATAATAGCGGCAATCTGCCAAAATTAGCTTTGTTTCAGAACAGCGATGGGTACAGGGACAATGGGCTATAAGGTCTTGGTCTGCAAAATACAGGGGACACACAGAGACTTACAAAAGGATATGGCTATTAGCAACATTAAATAATTTAGAAAATGGCTCTTCAGGTCAGGAAGTTTGGTAGCCCCTGCCCTAAAGCTTCACTGTCTGCATTAACTGGTGCTCAATAGCTCAGAAGCTTAAATCCAGATAAGATTTGCACAGAATTTTATCCACAAAAGGTGGGAAGAACAAGCAGCTGAGCTAGTAGTCCAAATTAAGCCTCAGAGATACAACAGAATTCAAATATTGGTACGTGCTCCTAGTCCACACCCTCCTAATCCTCCCGAAATTACCATATAAATAAAGTGTCACTGTGGATTTAGTCAGTTAGTGATTGCTCGCAGGTAAACCTCGCTGCTGGTTACACTAATAGGAAGATTGCAAATAGATAAGAAAAATAAAGAGAAGACGAGGTCTGAGTCTCCCACAATTTTGTAAAAAAAGTATTTAAAACTAACCTTTTGGAATTCTTATCTTAATGGCAATATTATTGCACAGATGGAGAAAATATGGTGTTAATGTTCTTATCTTTCTGAAACAAATTACTATTAGCCATCACAATCACTCCCCCCCCCCCATACCCATGGACAAGACTGACAGAGATTGATTTTTCAACTTGTCTAATTGGCCTGAGGATATAGGAAATTAACTGGATCCTGCTCTGCCTGAGCTAGCAGCTTTTCCGTTTGCTAGGAACAGAAAGCAAGTGAGATTACATATTACTTATTGTTATGTCAATTTTCTTGCTAGAAAAAATTAGAGGTAGTTTTCTCTGCCGGGGTAATTATTTCTTTTGCACAGAAGCTTACAGTTTCTGTTTTGTTTGCTTGATACTTGTTTGTTTGCTTGATGCTTGCTTTACTTAATTTCCAAAAGCTTTTTTAAAAGACTGGAATTAAGGAGATTATTCCTCTGCAGTGGGGAATGGTGAAGGATGACTCAAAATGCTCACAGAGGTAAATGCAAACACATCACTGCTTTTCCCAAAGTTCACACAATAGCCCTGCAATGAATTAGCTGAGGGCAACAGAACACGCAGAGTACTGACGCACCAGCATTACTAACATACCATGCATCCTTTTGAAGTCTTTTTTTAGACTCTGTAAAGCAGTCTACCCTTACATTATTTTTTTCCTTAATTGATCTTTCAGTACTTGAACCAGAACCAGCAGACAACCTCTGAGAAACATTGCTCTGAGCACCGCCACCATAAAGCTGTGTTTCCTGTGGCTGCCTCCCAGTTAGACTCCTTAGCACCTAACATTCGGACTGAATTTGCTTTGCAGCCTTCGCTTTAGTAGGGTCACTTTCCACTTTCTTCCCACAAAGCATGTCAAACCTACCTGAAGCTATTACAAAAGTTACCTCAGGATAAAGGGGACAAGAGTTTTCACCAGTGGATAGGCTTCGCTCCTTAACTGCTCCCCAAACCAGGCTTTCTTTAAAACGTGAACCAGGCACAAAGCTCACAAAAGCTCCCAATGCAGTATTCTCGTATTGTTTTGATAACAAAAGGATTAATTTTTTATTCCTGCCTCCTTAAGAATTCTTTCATTTTCATATTTAAACTTCTATATTTCTTCCCTGGATCTCCCTGGAAAGAGCTCTTCTGCAGTCTTCCGTGAAGTACTATCAATATTAGTATTCTGCTGCTAATTCAGCTCCTCTGCTCCACAGCCACACAGCAGCGTACCCTAACGTAATCATATTGTCTGCCATCCGCAGCAATAAAGAAAATCCTTTCTGAACCCCCTCACATATCGGCAGTCTGTGGTTTAATGGATTACTCCTTGAAGGAGTTTAAGAATATATCTAAAGTGTAAAATAAAACTTTACCAGAAACAACTTCAAAAGTCAACAAGAAAACTACTCCATATTAAAACTGAAAGTTTCTATTTTTATGCTCCATTTCTTTCCAATATGCATTACTTGTTACTGAAAAAGTCTCTATTTTGCCTGTTCTAAAATCTGGGTGTTTTTAAAGACCTGGAAAAATTAAAAAGTCAAATCAACAACGCGTATTACCGTTGCTTTTTGTATTACTGAATTCTGCAGTAATGTTTACTGTTTCGAGGGGAGTTTATAATTATGCAAATTGCTAAGCAGTCTGCATAATGTACAACATGTTTGGGTTCACTGACTAGAAGCTGAGATACATTTCTTTAATGCTGCTTGTATGCAATTCAGTTTGCATTTCTTATGCCCTACTGCGCTGTACCTGTCTCCAGCAGTATCCTCTGCATTTCAGAATTTATATGCAACCTCAGTACCTTTGCAGACATTTGGCTTTCAGAAATTGCTTAAATAATTTATGTGTGCCAACTTAACATTTGCAAAGCAAAGCAACGTTTTGATAGCCCTGTAGTTGCTGAAACCTACTGAAGAGACTTTCACCCTTTTCATTACAAGCTCAATTGTTCTCATCATAGTTATAACTTAAACTTTGTGAAAGCTGTTCTAAGCTGCATATATGACATGTAAGTGGGCTTTGGGTTTTTTTCAAATCAAGTTTTCTTATATGTACTCCATTACTTTAAACACTGCATACCTCCCTCATATCATAAATATCCTGGCTGCAGTCATTAATAGACTGTTTCCTGATCCTGTTTCCAAAGGCATACATCATTTTCACTTGCTCATGCAAGGTGGTTCTGTATGGATGTGCCTATTCTGCTCCTGGTGTCCAGTCATAGCACATGATACCGGAATGGTAACAGAATATTTTGAGGTGGTCTGGCAGGGCCCAACAACCCCCCCAAGCCTCCATCAGCCTGTGAAAACATTCTACCCTGTCTGAAAAGTTGATCCACTCAATCGCCTTCTTAAAATACTATCTAGGCAATCACCAGGTCCCTGACGCCCAAACAAAAGTGATTAAATACCCCTACGGACAAGCCCAGGCAGTGATCAAGCTCTGCCGGTGTTCCCTAGCTATGATCAGCTCTGTCACAACCTTGTGAATCCTATGTCCTATAGAGCTGTTCATGAGCCAGGTTGCCTTGGCTTTGAGACAAGATCACCTCTTGGCTCTAGCCCAAGGCATGGCTAAACACCCCAGATTGATGTGGTCAGCCCTGGGGCAGCACTTAACTCCTCACTGCATCCCAGGGTTATCTCACCGGAAGGGGTTGGGGAGAAAAATGGCAGAAGCGGCATCAAGTTAAGCATAAAAGCAGGTGGAAAGTTTTACTTTCTTTGATACCTGCTGCTTGCTGCTGTGGCAAGACAATGCTCGCTCTCACTCGGGATTCACCAGTGCTGACCAGTGAAGCAGGGAAGCACAGAACCAGTTCATCCCCTTTAAAGGTAAGGAAAGCAGGTAGAGCAAGAGACCCCCCTTGGCTTAACTGCAAGCTTCTGAGCCTGCTTAAAACCAAAAGAGAAGTGTACCAGAGATGGAAAAGTGGACAAATACCTGTCCTACAAGGGCATTGCCAGGGCATGCAGAGCTGCAGTTAGACAAGCAAAAGCTCAGCTCGAGTTGAAATTGGCCAGAGGTGTCAAAAGCTACAAGAAAGGGTTCTTCAGGTATGTGAACAACAAGCAGAAACAGAAGGAAAATATTGGCCCGCTGTTAAACAGGAGAGGTGAATTAGTCACCAACAGCACTGAAAAGGCAGAGGTTCTCAACACTTTTGTCACCTCTGTCTTTCCCAGCACTGTTGGGCCCTGGGCCTTGGGAACAACAATGCAGGTTGAGGCAAATACAGACTCACTATCAGTGAAGGAACTACAACAGGAGCTTGACCCCTACAAATCAACGGGCCCTGAGGCTATCCACCTGAGAGAGCGTTAAGAGAGCTGGCTGACATCATTGTGAGGCCAGCCTCTCTAATCTTTGAGAAATCATGGAGATCGGGGGACATCCTAGAAGACTGAAAGAAGGCTAACGTCCCCCCCATCTACAAGAATGGCTTAAAGGAAGATCCAGGGAAAGTTACGGAACAAATCCTCCGGGGGGGCTATCACAAGTCAAATGAAGCATGTGATCAGGGAAAGCCAGCAGGGATTCACCAAGGGCATATTGTGCTTGACAAACCTGGTCACCTTCTATGACAAAGTAACCTGCTTGGTTGATGGCAGGTGAGCAGTGGACATTGTCTACCTGGATTTCTCCAAGGCTTTTGATGTGGCTCCCCACAGCCTCCTCCTAGAGAAACTGCTGTGTTACGGTCTAGCCAAGTGGTCTGTGTGGTGAGTGGGGAACTGTCTGACAGGCCGCACCCAGAGGGTGGTGGTAAATACCTCCTTTTCCAACTGGCAACCTGTCACAAGTGGGGCCCCCCAGGGATTGATACTGGGCTGAATGCTGTTTAATATCTTCACAAGTGATCTGGATGATGGGATCAAGCGTGCCCTGACAAAGTTTGTAATGGGTACAAGTTACTCCTGAGGAGATTCCAATTGGACACAAGAGGAAAGTTTTTCACTGTGAGAACAATCAGCTGTTGGCATAATCACCCCAAGGGCAGTGGTGGATTCCCCATCACTGGACACTTTTAAGATTCAGCTGGACAGGGTGCTGGGCCATCTTGTCTAGGCTGTGTGTTTGCCAAGAAAGGTTGGACCAGATGATCCTTGAGGTCTCTTCCAACCTGGTATTCTACAAGTCTATGATTTTAATATTAACAGCAGCCTCTCAGGATCACAGTCAACACTGGCTCGTGCCCCTTCTGCATACAACCCCCAGTGTCATAATGGCACAATTTTAGTAGGTGATTAATTAGACCCCATATTAACTTCAGCCCATCCTCAGGGTGTGGACCTTGCTATGCAAACTGAGACTCAAAACCACAGAAGGTCTTGACTCAGCTCTGGTTATGCTTTTATATGGTCTCTGTGGGACAGTGATGCTCAATTAACTTATATTACTGTCCACAAACTTAATAGAGTTTTTATAGCTAGAAGAAATCTGTGTCATTTTTTTTCATGCTCTTATGTCTGAGATTAGCAGAAAATGGCTTTTGTCCTTCTGGTACAAGCCTATAGTGGGTTAGACCTAGCAAGTCCAGGTCTAGGCATGGGAGAGACTGTGTAACGCCAGTATTGATTTTCCCTGTTCTCTCTTGCAGTTAGTATGAAATCTGCTCTTATTAACTGTTTTTGAAAGAGACAGTATTCAATCCACACCCACCCTTTGTAATAAGAAGAAAAATTCTGGAGAAGATTTTTGTTTTCACCTTGTGTCTGCTTTCCACATTAGTTATTTGTGTCTACAGTTCAGCTGAAAATGGATTTTATAATTTTCTTATACCCACTTATTTAAAAAAAATGATTTTTTTTTCAGCACTTTCTAGGCTCCCTTGTGTAATTACATGAAGAATATAAAACATTCTTCCTTCAGGGAATAAGCCAGCTCATGCATTTAAGAAGAAATTTTCCTTAGAGACAGATAATTTTATAATTAGCCACTACAGGATTTCTTGTGGCTTCCAGCTATTATGGGAGAAAAGATATTTGACCAGCCTGACTCACTGGCCTCAAACAACATCACTGTCACTGTGTTCTGACTAAACTGAAGTGGAGCAGACAAAAGCTCTGGTAAAAAAGCCCCAAACAACAGTCTGCCAATGCAGCAATGCCTTCATTTTTTCTTTTTTTTTTTCCTTTCAGGTTTTAATTAAGGTTAATCTTCACTTACCTACTGAGTTTACGTTTAATAAATTGAACATCATTTGTATTGGTCAGATCATGCACCTTCTACATCTACTTTGGGAAGTCTTCTGGAAGACTTTGTGTTTGTTCATCTGCCAGATTAGATGATACACCTGCTATAGATTTGCAAAGTCTAATACTGAACGCGCACGTGCAAGATTCAGTGACATAGTGACATGTGATGTCACTACAATGCCTGTTGTTTCTTTGTAAGACCTCAAGAAACTACTTTACAACAATCAGATCTTTCTTGTGCTAAAACACCAAATATTACCAAAATAAGCAAAAGTTCCTGCTTGAAGAAATACAGTTTCACTGAACAAAAGAACAAGGCAATAAGAAAAGAAGAATACAGAAACACAGTGAGAAAATTATTTGTCCAACATTATAAGAAGAGACTCTTGAGAAACCTGGAGTACAAGTCCAGATCCTCAGTAACAGATCACGTTTATCGCTCTTTCTGGAAAGTGCTCATTTTCGTCTAAACAGATGAACCATTTCCTAGCTATATGCCAGTTGTTACAGGAAACAGAGCTGGTACAGCATTTATTAATGTTGTACCTTGGGCTTCACTGATCACAGTAACTAAACCAGATATTTAATTCATATTGCTATTTGTGCATTAAACATCTTTCAGTCATTGCTTCCTGTTCAAGAACACTGCTCATATCAGTCATACCCTTTGACATGCCATTGGGATGATTGCTGCCCAGCCAATTGCTAAGCAAACACTGCTTAACTATTCATATTAGTGGGTCTAGGCAGCAGGAAAGCTTGAAATAATACTGGGAGAAGAATAAGTGAGAATGCTATGTACTGCAATCTAGCCCGAGGAAAAACAATCAAAGAGTAGCTCTTAAAGGCTGAGATGGAACCCAATGATGGATGGATGTAGGGAGAAGAAAAAGTTATGACCTGAAGCAGATGGAAAAGAACCATAATCGAAATATATTTAATTCAAGTTATTTCCCTGATGTCTTTTATTTATATTCTTATCTTACAGTTTGATCTTGCTAAAGTTAATGCTTTGTACATATTTCCCTTCTCTTTCCCCATACAAGCTCCATACCCCATCCAAGTCTTGCCTCTTCCATCTGCTTGGTGTTATCTCCCTGACCAGGCTGAGCTGCTGCGAGAGGGAAGCATGACCTCCTCCCTCAGTTGGCCAAGTTCACAGGCTGGTGTCTTGACCCGAATTTACTCCTGTATGAGCTCCTTGGTCACAGCCTTTGCTTCCCTGAAGAGCCAGGACTGTTCCCTCTCCATGGCCTCAGTGTCTAACACAGCATCACAAACACAAAGACCCAGACTAGTGTTAGCTGACGCTCTCATAGAGTAATTTTCAACACAACCTTACTACACATTTCCCCCCCATGGATATTATTCAGACTAGCTATTGTCTACCAGTTCAGGAGCATTTTGAAGTGATCAAGCATTGTTAAATATAAATCTCTTGCATGACTACATTCATATTGCCTATTAATTTCTGACCCATGACTCTCATACTTTAAAAGAATCCTGAGGAAATTAACACCTAAACCAGTCTAATTAAGCAAAACAAGTGCTTTAGCCCTGCACTCCAAAAGGGAAGAGCTGAAGCTTTCCAAGGAAAACCTCAACATGCTTAGCAGGCAGACACACAGAAACCATATCAAGGACCTTATCTCAAAAAGGGATAGTCAAATGGAAAACAGATGAAGAGGAAAGAAGCTTAGCTTCGAATTTATTTAAGCAAAATACCACGACCTCAGTATTTCCAAGCAGAAAATAAATTCCTGAAACGATCAATTACGATTGCTGAGAATTTGCAGACTCTCACAATACCATAGTGCTGTCGTAACTATACTAACACAGTTGCACGTTACAGCTGTTAGGATGAACATGTTTATATAAAGGTTGTAGTGTTATTTCTAACACAAGTCTACACATAAAAATCAGTAAGGTTTGTGAGAGGCCTAGCTAGGTGTTCTGCTTTTTACTAAACAGAGAAGCAGAAGTATTCAAAAAGGAGGCAAGACTTGTACCACCTTGGAAATAGAAATACGGTGGTTTATGGGTAAGGAGAGCATGATTTTCTTAGGTAGTAAAAGGAGTGCAAACCCAATAATGCATGTAATGTGCTATTTTGAAATGTTTGCAATTAAGCTGTTATAGCTGCAAATGTCCTCATTGTAAGGTAAATGAAAATGGACAGTAGTGATTATTAAATAAATACTGTGACTTGGAGTGATGCAAGTGTAACTATCCGAAAAACTTCTTTGGAAGTTATTGTTAAGAACCTAATCAATGAAAATCACTTATAAAGACCTATGTAAATTGGACAGATTAACTGATTAAAATAGTGTGTCTAAGAGTTAAAAGGGAGAGATCTTACATGTTTGCAGTCTTTTTCTCACCTCCAGCAACAGCTAATATTTTACTTTGCTGGAATGTTTTTCAGTGCTAATAACATACAGTGCAAACTTTTTTTTTCTGTTTTGAAAGCATAAAACAGTTCCTAAAAAAAGCTGTAACGATTTTTACATGGCTATATACAATAATGACCCTCAATAACAAATATTTAACGGACTTCTTGTTAACAGGTAGCCAGGTGCACAACTGCTTATTCCTCAGACACCACTAACACTTGCTTCCTCGAGACTTATTAATTTTAAATGCCTGTACCTATGTTAAAATAGCTTTAGAGAGCTTTTTTTCCATTTTAGAAAAAAAAAAGAAAAAATATTCTCTTAATTTCACTGTTATGTAGAAAGCTCTTCTGAGAGACATAAGAAATACTACAAGCAGAAAGAAAATGAAACATTCTGAGTTGTTTAAAAAGTAATTCTAAATTCTGTAAGACAAACTGTACAAAAGTAACTCAAGCATATTTTTTTTTCTGGAAACACATTTTAAATAGGGATGGGCTCTAACTTATAACAGATACTTACAAAAGAAAATGGCCAGAGAAAAGTCGTCTTTTACGAATCACTGTGCTCAGATTTTTCATTACAAAAAAGCCTGAGAAATAGATCAAATGAAAGTATGACTACAAAAGTAACAGACATTTTTCATTAAACCTGAAGAACACAATATCTGCTTTATCCCTGCATACATTTCTATATTAGGTTTTGATTGCTTGATGGTATTCATAATGATTTGCAATTCTAATATCATTTTGTTTGGGATGAGAATCTGTAGCTATTTCAAGGGGTGAAGGGCTAATTCAGATGCTATTTATTGTGACTTTGAGTGCACTGAAATATGAAGGACTAATCTTGCTCCAGCTACATTACATACAGATTACTCAACAGAGCTACTGAAAGCACTGCTTTTGATTTACTGACAAGTCTTGTGATAGCACCTGGGTTATTCATATTGGAAGGATGCCCACCACCAAAGTCATCTCACTAGCTTTAGAGAATTATTTTCATAATTTTATATTAATAAGAGCCTGGCAGGACACAGGCGTGGGTGGTCAGCTGATTCCTTGGTCTCCATTGAAATTAGTGGGCAGTATTTGCCTGAAGGAAAGCTTTTTTTCAGCTATGGCAGGATGAGGTAAGGTCCGAGCCAGGCAGCTCCATGTAGAGTAGACAAGAGAAACAATGGAAGTTCTCCATTTTCCACAGAGGAGCTCCCTTGCTGTCATGTTTCTCAGACATCTGATACAAAACTTCTTACTGGCTGATTTCACCCATCTTACATGTACCTTTTTTCCACCTAAAATCTGAACCAGTGCATCCCAGGGGGCCTTTCTTTTCCGTAAAAACCTATGACAGTCATGTCTATGTACGGATGATCTGTGCTCACAGGACAAGCCTATTGCTTATAGTGGTTTAGCAACTTGCCTGACATTGAGAACGGGTTTGGAAGATCTTTACTTCTGGAGGACTAGATTCACCTCCCTAGTGCCAATGCCCACTGATGAAATGAGAAAAATAAAATAACCCTCCATACAATAAGGTAGGTGTATCTGAAGTAACTTATAGTCCAGAGGACTGTAAGTATACTCTGATGTATACAACAAAGGCAATGATAAAATATTGCTTATCAACAGAAACAAGTTGCTTCCAATTCAGTTAGACACAACATTTGCTATTTCTATTAAATAAACATAATTTTCCTTGGTTAGAAGATTTGCAAAACTAATTTGTCTACATTCCTGCAATATATACATGTTACAATTAAACAACACTTATATGTCAACTAGATATAAAATATTGTAGCAATGACATCCTACAAAATTATAATTGCTTAAAAAAAGGTCCATTAGTTTTCACTGAACAGGGAAAAACCAAACACAGACAGGAAAAAACAACCCCAAACCAACCAAGAAACAAAACAAAATCAGAACTGCTTTCATCATGCATGCGAGCAAAGCTTGCAATATGATTTAGCAAATTTGAGTATCTTTTTAGGTCTTGTATTATCTCATTAGGCAGGAGTATGAACTAGAAACAAAACCCACGTGAGCGCTATACAAACAAGACAGTAAACATAAAATATTCATTGGAACAATTTATAAGTGTTTGCAAAACTGTAGAAAAATGAACTTTCTCTTAACTGAAGAAATGCATAGGCCTAAAGACACATTAACCAACCCTGCCTGATTTATTTCCTCACCTTCCAGCCAAATAGTTTTTAATTTTTACATAAAATTTCAAAGATTGAGACTGTATTAAACACAAACAACAGCCACCTTCTAACCTTTTCATTAAGGGGGATCCCCAAAGGTTTCTTTTGATATCTGNGCTTTTGATATCAATCTTTTATGTTTGTGAAGGGAAAATGGCAGTAATAAGAACTCTTCTGAAAATACGGGCAAAACATGTTTCCTTATGGCTCAGCTCCAGGAAAAATAAAGTTACAACAGTTACACGTGATCACATCACAGATTTTGACTGTGAGGCGTTCTGCAGTTCCTATGAAACACTGTAATAGTTGGGGCCTGATCTCCACACTAAACATTGTGCCGAGCTCTGCTGAAGCCATGCTGCAGCTGTATACAGCTGGAGGAAGGCTGAGCTAAAGGCTCCTGTCTGTTTGACATAGGCTGGGAAGACAGACCGTAAAGAAAGAGCTCTCCAAAAGGTGGTTAAGGCACCTCAGCTCACAAGGAAATTCTTCATATTTGCGTTTGAAGAGAGATGGAAAAGAAAAATCGATAGTGGGAATGCGTACAAGAGAGTAAATCATGGGGGTGCAATGGAGCAGTAGATAAACATGCAGTCTGACAGTCTGCTTGGGGCTATCGGGCTGCAATTCTGAAAGAAGTTTTCAGTGTAGCAGTTCATTTTCCTCAAGAAGTGAATAGTCCTAAAATCAATGCATCTCTCAAAGAGGTACATCTACCACTCATTATATATGCTTCAGTTATGTTACAAGCACCTAAACTAGGAATGATAGCACGCTTAGCCTGCTTATTCTACCACCTAGGATGCTCAGAGCCATGGGCAACGAGTTCTTCTGCAAGCTCTCTAGGGTCACTATCAAGAAATGGACTTTCCCCCATAAGACATGATGCTTCTTTGTATTCAGAAAAGAATTCATAACCCAGCCTGTGGGTAGCTGGAGCTGCAAAACAACTTTCAAGTTTTACCTTGCAGAGCTGTGACTCGCATTTCAATGCACCTACGTCATTAGGGTAATGAAACTGCAATCTTCTAACAGAAGTTGCATATATAGGCAGAAGTTTACTCGTGTCCTGAATACATTATTCCTAAAAAAACAGAGATAGTACGAAAACGTTCTCTGGAATGTTTTCCTTTCTCCTTGTTTCATTAAGGTCGTTTTGACCATTCCTGTCCACAACTGCTGGGACACCCTCTCCAAGTCAATTTTTTTCCCAGTTGAATCAGACTGTGCGGTAAGACGCTCATTTGTGTCAACTCTTCAAACAGCTTCTAGCAGAACAGTGAGAGGAAGAGCAGAGACTGCAGAGTCTATTCTCTGCGCTTCCTAGCCCAGTTGACTCTTCACAAAACTGATCACAATCCTTTTGAAACTATGCAAAAGCTGAGATTCTCATCATCATTATAAAACAGTTAATGTTATTATGATGTTAGGCATAAAGTTATTCCACTGAGAAAAAAAGACAGCTAAAATGGAAGTATTGGAAACAAACAACATTTCGATCAGCTGAGCACCCCATGGTTACAAATGATATTCAAAAAGGCTATCTAATGCCACTGAACTAAAAAAGGGTATATAATCCAGTATTTGGACACTAGATGGCAATGTTAGATTTTATTTAGTCATGTGATTGCGACGGATTGAATGGGATCTTCTAAAAGAAGAAACCCCTTTTTTGGATTAAAAGAGAAGAAAGGACTGTTTGATCTAGCTAAATAAGAATAAAGATCTGAATCTTAGTCAATAATCCATCTAAAATAATGGAAAACCAGCAAAATACTTTTACATGAGATACAAAATATAGATAACCTGGATACAATCATCAAGTAGAAGATTAAGAAAAAAAGAACATATTGTGGTAAGAGCACAACATACAGTAAAACCATAAGGCTTTATTATTGTCCCTTAAAAACATTTTACGGTACAGTTTCAGTGCTTCAAAGTAAGAAACAAAAGAAATGTAAATTTAACAATCCTTTACTAAGTTCTTCCCTTCTCTGTATTACAGATATTGAGACATCTGATGACACCAAGTTTCCCCCAGCCATCATGAACTTAGGCTTAAACTTCACTAGAGCCTTGAGCAGCCAGCTCTCTTTTAGTAAGGACAAACAGCATTTGCACCCAACATACACAACTGCAACGAAGAAATGTTTTTAGGGCTGTTCCTGGGAGAAACGATGATAGGAGAAAGTTGAAGGAGAGCTGGATAATAAAGTTTTATAATAGGCAGAAAACCTAGATTTTTACCAAGACTGTCTTTTTAAACTTATTTCACAGAGACTTTAGGCTTGAGCCTGTCTCCCTACACAACAGAAAATGTGTGGAATACAGGGTAATTTCTTTTATTTTTGCCAGTCTAACAGCAGCAACAACTATTTTCTCTTTGTCTTTCTTTCAAATAAGAGCAAGAGTCAGGCAAAAGTACAGAGATCAGTTCCATTCCTTGTTCCCCAGCTGTTTCATCTGCCCTTGCTGCAAATCACCCTTTTATTCAAACCTATTTCCTGTTGAATGTTGAAAAGATTCTTAACTTTTTGAATAGATGTCTCTCTACATTAGCAATCCTTACATATAGTAATAAACAGGCAAACGAACAATATTTTATAGTAAAATCAACTGGCCTGGTTATGTTGCCCCACAATCAAACACTGTTCTGTGCCGTAAAGGAAGCGTTAAACACACAACGCCTCACGCTCTCTTTGCGAAACATACACCAATCTCATAGGCAAACAGATTTCAGAAACGTTCCTAGTAATTCAGTAATTGGTTTTGCTTATCATTATATTCAGGGAGAATCCCATTATTTAAAGAACAACCAAACCAAAACCACCCAAAAATCCATTTTAGTTCAGCTGCAGTCATTCTTGTCTCCATAGGCTTTGATAAAACCACATAGGCAAGAAAGATTTAATGTACCAACAAACGTAGTCTTGTGACTAAGTGACATTAATGATCATTTTAATGATTCTGACATCAGAGATAATTTTCTAAGAGAAAAATAAGCTCAAGGTTAAATAATTTCAGAAGGAGGACAGGAGTACTGATTTAAATTTTAAAACAAACTTCCCCGTTTTCTTGTCTTGTGGTTTGCTGCACTGTAACCTAAGAATAGTAATCAAATCCAATCTGTCTGGTGAGTTGCTATGCTGCTGCCTTTTCAAAGCCGTGGGGACAAAGATGCTTGGATGTTAATCTAATTATCTAGTGGAAACACTTTAGGCAGTATGGTTAAAAAGAGGAAGACACAGCAGGAGACGCAATACAATTGCACTACTGAAACCAATCACAGATGTTTTCTACCTGTCTTGGCCAAATTCATCTGTCATCTCTCCTTTCAACAGCTCTGCAATGGTTCAGATTTAGACTAATTTCCCTAACTACAACCATAAAATAAACACAACAGGAAGAGAAGAAAACAGAAAAAACAGCTTAAATTTTATTTTAAAATTATATTTGAGATTCAAAAATGGCAGATGAACCCTAAGTGTTCAGAGCAACTTGGCCTTGGAAATGCAAATAAGTCACAAAATTTGTAGACAAAAATAGTCCCTATATACTGGTTTGAGGAGATACATAAAGCTGAGAAGTACATTTCTGTTAGCATTTACGAGGCAAACCTCTCTCCCATCTGATTATTTGTTATTTATTCCTGGTGCAGCAGTGCCTTGAAGTCTCAGTAAAGACCAGACTCCCTAATACAAGAAAGGATAATTCTTGTCCTACAAGAGACAAAGCAAGTGATGAAGGGAGGTAGACGCAAAGGACTGACAAAGTTAAAGGATGCTCCTAAATGATATGGTATCAGTGGCAGAAAGAAAACACGATTGAGGTTTCTGGAGCCCTGGTCTTGTGCACTGACCTCAGCAGGCCTAGTCTCAATGCTTGTTGCCATTGTTTTGTTTACTTACCATGTACCAAAGTCTGCCTTTTCCAGGCTCCTGTCTCTCCAGTAAAATCTCTATGGTTTGTTAAGCGGTGCTTTACAGCTGAGCTAGCTGGGCTGGCAATGGGCATGGATCCAAAATTAAGTGTTGGCAAATCTACAACTAGAAATGCAGGCAGTAATGCAGTTCATCATTTGCATCAGTTCAGATGACAGCTCCTCACGAACAACTAATGAAATGGCTCTGTGAAGCCAGAATACGACGTTGAGACATCGCTCCCTTGAGCTAAATGAACCAGAAAATAATTCAGGTTTTATTAACTTAAACAAGCTGGTGTGGCAAGAAGCAGCACCTGGTTTCACAGAAAGGAGAGGACTCTGATGCTGGTTGCCGTCCCCTTTTTCCAATACACTTGTTTCATACAGAATACGGGAAAAGGGCACAAAAAGGGGGAAAAGCGTTTGAGGAAGAGTCACTTTTAGCTGTTGCAAAGAGACCTCAGACTTAACACAGACTTTCTCGGGACTTGATGCTGCCCTTTTTGGCTAGACAGAGCTCTGAGGGGGGTGTAAGCTTTTGTTCTATCAGGGCAGCAAGCTGAAAGTCTTACTTCTGCATAAATAGAACGATGTTGCTATGTCACAATGCTGAAGTGTAACAGCAAAAGGCATTAACAAAAAATCTACACCGCGCATGAAAGTTACTTTTTCTACATTTAAAGATTGTGTACGTGTCACAATATCACAAACATGCATCTAAATATCATGCAAGTTTTCCTAGCGTGTTCCATAACTCCCTGAAGAGTTACAATAGTTCTCCCACTTTCAGGATTCCCTGAAGCTGAAGTAAAAAGCCATGAAGCCCCAAAGCCTTAATTAGTTTAGATCATTTCTCTACAATGAAGACTGCAGAGCTTACTTCTGCGGGCTGCAGGTCTCCCCAAAATATATTTTAGTTACTTGATTAAGTTAAAAGAAAGGATCAAACATTTTTCAAATTTGAAACATAAACAGATTGACAATGCCAATTATTGAAGAGCTTATAAAGACTCAAAGAAAGTATATTAATATATGAGTTTTGAATTTATGTTGTTCCTTCAGAAAAATGGCACATTGCACATAGAAGATCAATAGGAAAAGAAAAAGGAAATACCCCAAATACCACCTGCTGTTCTTTTGTAGAGATATCTCTGCTCTGGGCAGTCTGCCCAAGAAATAGCAAATGATTTTGTCCACATAAAGACTGCATTACAAAACAACTATATAGCCTTACTGCTTAAACAAGTGTTTGAGTTTTGCCTCCAAGGCTTCTTCTTGGCTCCTTGTCACTGCAGTTCAAGAACAGCACCACACCAAACACTGATGGGTGTATGTCAGAGGGCATTTTGGCTTCGTCTGTGGGAGTCAAGTCCCTTACTTTCTAACGCAATCATTCATCTGGGATTTTTCATTCTAACTACGAAATGCCAAAACCATCCATGTTAAGCTTCCCTCCAAAGCAGACATCAATGATATTACATACCATTGATTTAAAAAAGTTCAGCAGAAAAAAACCAAATAAAACAGAGCAAGGACTAAAGATCTAAGTTGTTCCTTTCCACTCAAAATCAAGACATAAATCTTTGTGGTTTTTTTTTGTTTTGGTTTTGTTTGTTGTTGTTTTTTTAATGAAGGAAAATTTTTTTAAACAAACAAACGACCCCCACAAACAAAAACCTAAACAACAAATTTTGAGACTCCACAGATAAAGGCTACATCACTCCTAAGACATATACTTCCCTGAAAGATCTAGTACTTACAATAAAACTGTAGTTCCAGTGCTCATGTAGCTTTAATGACTTAAGAATGTAAATGAGGCCATGTTTATAAGGAGTTATACACCTTTTATTAGACTAACTGATGGAGCCAGGGAAAAAAATAGATAAACTTTCAGGCATTTCTAAACTGAAGTGAGTCCCCTTTGTTACTTAGAGCAGAATTAGTCAAGAATGCAATATGATCGTCTTATTTCTGATGATCAAAATAGTATAAGGTAACATATTTATTAGCTTCTTTTTCTCTTTTCATATGCATTCTTGGTTTTACTATTTCATTACTCAGGGGGTTAAATCTGGATGCTTGAATACTTTCATATCTTAGTTCTACTTGACAGATAAAAATAAGTTTCTAGGAGACTTTAATAATGAGAAGATAAAAGTAACAAGGAAAAAATCCTGGGAAGACGACCAGAGCCACAGGGCACAGGCACTTTTGATCATGATTGCAGCAGATCTTGGAGAGGGCTCTGGAGTCTCCCTCTGCTCCTGCTCTGCATTGCATCCAAAAGCTAATACCTGAAGTATATGCATTCAAGGCATCTGGTCGGTCAGAGTTCCTAAAGGGCATATAAGTAACACAGCAGTTTGATGAGGCCCTTTAAGTTCAGGGTCTAGCCATTCAACAGACTCTTGTGAGAAGAGCTCAAGTGCTTTTTTCTGATTACTGAGATAGTTCAGTTAAAGGGACTGCAGGGATAGGATGCTTTTCATGGTAAGCAAGAGAGCAGAGGAAGATAGTGAAAAGCCAAGTACACGGGATGTTTCAGTGGATGTAACAACCTTTATTTGTGTTGCTTTGTGAGATCTGTGCTGCTCTACAAATACAGATCTACAAATGCCCGTCTTTATAGTAATGCGTATTGCTGTCCATATTATGGTACAGACACAAGGCACAGTATCATTCTTTCTTCAGTTGAAACACCTAATTAATCCAAACAAGAGCTTTATAGGCACTGGGACTTCAGATTAAAGTATTTGTCTGTAAAACGTATTGAAAATTTAAATTGCATCAGTATTCAGAATTTAAGATATCAGTGCCTTATCATAGCAAACGCTCCTCGAAAACCTTGTGCATAGACAAAGAACATTTCCAAAAAGCTCTGAACCACTATGAAAGTAACACAGCTAACAACAGCTTGTGAAGAAGCGGTATGTTAAACACTAATTATTGAAAACATAAGCTTGTGTGCTCCAAGCAATAGCATTCCAAAACATTCCCTTAAAAAAAAACCCCATAAAATTCCAAGAATACAGAAAACAAAACAGATGTTTGGTAAGTCTTCTGGCTACTAAATTAAAATAGGCTTTCCTGAAGGCACCAAACGCGTTCTTAATGACAGCAGTTTTGATGACAAATGTTTTTAAATATGGTATTAAATGGCAGCAGTTTAGGTACCAGATCTCAGGCTAAGTTGAATTATGTTCAGCATAGAGCCCAAGGCAGGACAGAGGTTAAAGTCAACTTTTCCCTGAGTGACCACCGCTCTTTGTGAAACACAGGCATGTCCAAGCCATACAGCAGCCTTTAAACTTCATTTCAATGAATTTCTGAAGTTTTGCTCTACAATTGTTGCAGAGCTGCCTTAAATGGCACAATGCACATCGGTGTCTATAATGGATGTGGCAGATACAACGCACAGCTCAGAACTGCATGCTTTTATTTGCATTTTGAGATAAAAATTATTAATACGTTAAATACCAATTGATTATCCAAACCATTAATTCAGGATTAAGGAATATTAAAAACGCACATCAAGCGTAACCGCTAATCAGCAACAAATCCAAACTTAATAAACTGGTATTTAATTGTATCTTGTTAAATTTAGCAGTCGTCTTAATCATAATTAAAAGCAATTCCAAGATGCAATTTAAATCATTACCAAAACCCTCTTGGCCAGTCCATTTCAAAACCAAAAATAAAATTTTCTGAAATTACTATTAATTTTTTTCCTTCTCTAAGCTGACTACATTAATTTATAGACAACGCTGTGTCTGCCCCAGTAACCATGACTAACCCACATCAGCCAGAGCCAGAAAAGCTGTCTAAGGTGACAGCTAAGACAGGACAAGAAAATATAACTGTACTACCAACAGCAGTAAAATGCTTTGCTTCACTGCATTGATTTCTTTGGAGTCTCACCTGGCCAGCAGCACTGTCGTGCTACAGTTGTGTGCAAGATTATAAGGGGACAACAGAAAAAGTGGGCTACATTTGTACAGGACTGTATAATGCTCCTGTGGGTTGTTGTGTAAAAATGAAATACTGCAAAATGAGGCCTGTAACTCACAGAAGTCAGCTGTAAGGAAAGGGATGAGGACCTTGGATTTACAGATGCTTTCATCTCAGCAACAAAGGATTGCAAGGCCCCATTACGTTCTGTTGGTCAGATTCAGATATCAAGAAGCTTATATTTGCCCTGTTGTCGTTTCATCAGAGGAGATGGGGAAGAGCTTTTCAGATGATACACGCTGCGCAACACCTAACTGTTTTCTAGTGTTCCTGAGAATGGTCTGAACACTACCCATGCAACCACAGCCCACGAAGAGGGTCCACCTACCTCTGGTACGGCAGTAGAGGCTGGACAGCCTAGGCTCCTATCTCCTATACTTCTAGCAACTCTGGCACAAATGGGCCTGTTTATGTAATCCACCTTAAAGTTTTTTGGACACATGGTCTACAACTGGATGGGCAGCATTCGGTAATACATTTACATTATACCCATAGACAGGAAAAAAATGGGACCACCACTGCCCCCCCCCCAACAGCATAACACATGCTTTTTCTAGAGCACTGTGGGTGTATATCAGCACAATGCCAGAAAGCACAGACATAACATTAACTTTGCTAAGGAACACATGTACCTAAAAAAAAAAAATAACTGTTCTTTTACTTTGAATCTGATAGTCCAAAATTTCTCTTTTCTCCATGTAACAGGACTCCTACAGATAGAGAAATGGATTATGAGACAGTTTTTACCACAGAATTCTTACTGCTTTGAAAATCTGTGGTTAGAATTGCCTCACAAACCAATTCTCCAATACTTTGAAATAGTTTCAGAAAAAAGACGGAATAATCCTCTGTGGGCCAAGTAATTAGTTATGTAAATATGGAAAAAATCTGCTGCTACTTAAGTGAATCAATTAGTTCAATGGGAAACGATAGAAGTAAAAGCATGCTTCCTGTTTGCTCTTTGCATCTTTCTACTTAGGCTGTAGAAGTCACAGCCCTTGAGTTTTATTCTTTCAGAGTTTAAATGAACTACTTCTGTTTTGAGCACTCTTCCCGTTTTGAGCACTGTTCCTGTTTGCTCTATCGTGGTATACATCTGTCTGTATTAAACCTCGCTTAATACACTAGGGCTCATACTTCAGCCTGGAATCCTTTCAAGTCTCCCTTATTGTTTGTTCCACAGCCCCTGCTGCTCCAAATTTAGTTTCATCAGCAACTAACTAGTTCACTCTCCCCGTCAGTCATGTATATAGATTAGACACCGTCTATGTTCAAGGACTACCCCTTTGGGAACCCCGCTTAATACTTCTCTCCAATTTAGAAGAGCTTTTCTGACAAGCAATTGCTTGTTCCTATTTTTTTTTAGCTAGTCTTTATCCTCTGTATCCACTCTTATGGCCTCTCTTGGCTAGCTGCAGCTTTCAGCTTAAGCAGAAGTCTGTGAAGCGGAACTTTTGCAAAGACTTTTCTCCAAATCCATAAATTAAGCTGTATACAGTGCACTATGAAGGCTATTGCTGTGTCTTCAAAAGAAACAGCAAGAAAGCTTGGCTTAGCAGGAGCACACTGTTCCTGCAATGTTGCTTCTGCAGTCATGCTGGCTAGTTCCTTTGAGGTTAACGTAAAAGATGAATGTTTCATCACGTATTTCTTTCTAACATATTGAGAGACAACCTGCTCTGGGTGACATCAAATTATGTGTTGAGTAACTTCACAGATTTCAGAGATTTAGTGTCTCCTGCACCTTTCCCCCAGCATGGATGTCAAAACTCAACATCTGGTGTTACAGATTCTAGCATTCAGCACAGTTACAAACTAATATGCATCCTAACTGGTTCAGGGAATGAGACTTTTCTTAAAAAAACCCCACAAACCAACCAACCAAAAAAGGGACTCTGAGATTAATGTAAGTCCTATGCATGGAACAAGGCATGACACACTTGGGATTTGTTCTGCAGAGAAGAGTTCAAGTTGAGAATTTTGCCCTAAGGCACCCTTAATCTGTCCCTCCAGCTTCCACCAGCATCACTGTAATATGAAGCAGTTAAAGTTTTAATAAGCCTGCATCCAGCCAACCTTCATGACTGTTTAAAGTCTCCATAAGGACTCTCTTATGATTTGTAACCAGAACATCTGCCATCTCTTGTTCAGTTGTACATCTTTTGTACAGTTTCAGAGAGCATCCTGATTCTCTGTGAATACTGAGCCTAAATGCACATGTAAAGATGCTGAAAACTGTTCCCAAAACTACCAAACACTTCGCTCATGCCTCTCTCTAGGCATCTTAATGGCATTGCAAGAAACTAGCCATATATTTGCTGCTATTTTGCATGGAACTCAATTGACATGAAAGTAATAATCTAACACAGCCAATGCATCAACATATGTGAAAGTGTTTTCAGCACATTGTTTCCCTACATTGGGAGACAATGTAAACTCCTTCCCCCTGTGTGAAACCCTAGGAGCATCCTTGGAAAAAGAATATGAATACAGTTGAGAGGGTGAAACGGCAGGAGGAAAGAATAGAAACAAAGCTGAACTGGAAGTGTAAGACCAATTCTTCCTTGCCTTTCACTTTGGACTTTGTGATGCAGTCACGATCACGTTGCTTCAGGTTGAAGAAGAATGGAAACTGGATACAAGGAGAATATATCAGCCCGTATAATCTGACCAAGAAAAAACTTGTCAAAGGAAAAGTAAAAAACGGGTATGGACCTTACAAACTAAGGTGTCCTTAATTTAACTGCTGCATAAGAATTCTTTCTCTTTCCCTCCAGTAAGTTTGCATGCAGAATCCCCTCAAATCCAAGGAATTAATCCCCTTCAGTTTGCATTCAGCAGCTGAACAAGAGAGAAAATGCAAATCAATAAGAGGTCTCTGTGCCATTAACAGGTTTGTTGCAACTTTTATATTACACCAAAAAGTGAGTCAAACAAAGACTGCCAGCGGAAGGCACATCTTAGCTGTTATAAATGGACAGATGGGGAATAAGGCTAATAAAATATGAAGACAGCACTTCACTGGAAAAGGTGGAGGAGGTCCTCTAACTGCATTCTGCTCTCAATCCCACCTCTGTAAGGGTAAAGTAAGTGCCTTTGGTGAAGATGAAGGAACAATGTGCAGATGTCCACCCTGGGGCTGAGATGAAGGACAAAGCACAGATGTCCAGCCGAGGGCTGAAATATCCCCTTCATTATAGTATGTTTAAAAATAAAAGTTGAGACTACACCTTCTGTTACAGTGAACACCAAATAGTGTATATACATTAGCGTGGAAAACAAAGACATGGGAAGGGTGGGCTGCCAAGCAGCCACTACACTTTCCAAGTGGACTGACGTAGGTTAAGGGTTCCAGCCGTGCCAGGGGCCCCTGCGGTGGGTTACGAACTGAATACAAAACAGTGGCTCTCCAGATGTCGTGGAAAGCCATTAGAAAAGTCTCTGGAAAAAGTTTGAGGCTGAAATAAAATGTCACAAACTCTTCTAAAGCTATTCAGAGTCTCTGTTCCAAATTCTCCAATGAAGTTTCAGTGTACGCCTCATTTTACAACTTCCTATACCGCTCTTAATTCCAATTTTTAGGCTACACTATTACTTTACTTCAGTAACAAAGAGCATACAGATCATTACTAAAAATCCTACTTAAAGGCCCTAACTAACAGAAAAATCCTACTGTGCTATGCATCATAAAGCAGATCATTTTTGCAAAGAAATCACAGTAGAAATAGGTAGCTGTTAACTTTATTATAGAAACAGAGGTAGGAATTGAATCATTTGCCTGAATCCCACAACTTCTGGAGTACTGACAGAAATCAAATCTACTTTGACTAAAGACTGTTCTTACGCATCCTTCACAAAGCCAACTTTTTTCTAGTTCTCCCACCCTCTTTCATGCATCTCCAACAAAAAATGAGCTCATTTAGTTCTTTTGTATGCTACTAGATATGGAGCCTGAAGAATTTTAAGTCTAAAATCCCAAATGAAATACAAAATGTAAATCCTTCATCAAGCTGATAATTTGAGGTGAAAGGAGACTTTCTGTCTTGGTTTAATGGCTACAAGCAATCAGATATTCAGTGGGCTATTCCAATAACTACAATTTCAGTTTTTCTGAAAAACTATATTTTTGAATGGAAAGAATATATATTTCGTTCAAAGCATTGCATGAAAAGATTATATTTATGTTAGCACCAATAATTATTTTCTTTCTCTAACTGCACATGGAACTATTACAATTCACTGCATGGTAAACATATACTGAGTGTGTTGCCCACTTGCTATTTTTCAAGCCTACCACTTCTGTACATACTGTTTATAACGAGGCGTCACATGGCTCATCCCTAGGCCTTCGGCAGTGCCCTTAAAGCCAATTTCCTATGATCATTCTCTTTTCCTTTTCAGTTCTAAGATCAATCGTCACAGAGATCATTAGTGATGCAGCATTTAGCTATATTGCAGAAATTTTGTTGGACCACAAACATAAGCAGGAGCAACTACTGAAATTTTGTAAGACAGCATAAGAAAAACTGTAATATTTTAAAGGATTTTTCCCTATTAATATGGAACATAGTAAGCTCAGACCACTCATGCATTTCACAGCAAGCTTTTTAGCTTACATTGAGGAGTATTTGAAAATGTTCGATATGCTCCATTATGACCATCACAGTCTTTTTTCTCCCATTTCTTAAAGTTGCTCTGAGCTGTACATTTGCTTTTATAAATATGCCACTTACAAACACATCCCTGTGTTAAACATACCCCCTGTACCTGCAACTGTAACATAGAAACCAGGTAGATTTTAATATAGTTTTTTTATTAAAAACATAGATATTTCCTTTTGGCATATCTGATGTTACCAGTCCAATAGTTTCCATAAAACAAATGAAAGAAAGGAATGTCACCAGTACCACAGGGGAGAATTGCCACATCTACACTTTTGCACCAAGCACGACCAAAAAAAACCTCCCCTACTGAAATGTAAATGGCATTGACAAGCATCATATAAAAAAATATCACCCACGCATCATAAAAAAAATATGCAACTATGATAAAAGCCTCTTTTGATGGAGGTCCTTATACAGCTAATTAGCAATTGTCAAAATAACTGTGCATAGGTTTAATATCTCTTTATGGATAATAATCAGTACATAACAAGAGAGATCTTGCACACAGCTTCATGTGGAAAAAAAATAAGGGTCAGTTTTCACACAGAGTAAAAGCCTGTCCTCTCTGCTTTCTCCGTCTGCAACCCCCCTTCCTCTCTCAGCTATACATATACCCCCTGCATAGTTATAAGCTATACGTTCCCTAGCGATGTAGCCATGATTGATTGAATTTCTCGGAATGCTCAGTTATTACGTGACACTTGCTTGGTAGTAGAAGACAAAACACTTACTTCATGCCATAAGGTAAGGCAGTAGCAATTCAAGAAGCAAGCAAGATGTAACAAAGACTTAGTCTGCTGAATTTATTTATATCAGCCATTAGAAACCACTGTCCTAAAAAATCTGGTGACACGTCATTCAATAGCATCATTAGAGCCTTAAACTTGAAGGATGGGACTAAAATACAAATGAATTAACCTCTGATCAAAGCATAATGACATGAAGAAGCACCAAAGCATACATCATTTTCCAGTCTCACACTGACACTTTTAACACAGTATCTCTATGGGTTACAAATTTTAGGAAGGCAGAGAGCACTACCTGTGTCATCGTTCCAGACTCCCACAAAACCAGAGACAGCAGGGTACCGCTGCAAGGCAGACTGCTGCGGGCAGCACAAGGGGCCCAGGGATTAACCCACTGAGACAGCCGCCTTTGCTGGGGAGAAACCACGCAGAACATGTTGGATAACTTGTAAAGTTTTTTTCTATCCTGTGCATATAAGTGAGTTTGGAGCTGTTATACTCCAATTCTTTTGTGTTTTGTATCTAATTTGATACACAAACTAAGCCCCACACGTATTAGGAATTATTCTGATTCTTGAAACTTGGAGTGCTTGCAAAACTCACTATTCAATGGGTGCAAGACTTGTTTGCAAATAATGAACTGTAACTGATTCAGGAAGAAGACAGGATCTAAGGAGCCTGGCTGGATTTACCTGCTTTGCTAGCCAGCCAGAAATCTGTGAGTAAGCCAAACTGCTAATCGTGTCTAGATACGTCATGCTAGACTGCTATCTCAAGTATAGAGAAGCCCATCTTCCTGGGGAAACAGAATAGAAACAGAGGAAAATAGTATGAAAAATAAAATCAACTTAATTTTAAATAACTGTTTTAGAGCTAGAGTAGAGAAATACTCATGAAAACACTGCTAAGGAGCATTTATACCTGAAGAGAGTAGCAACCATTGGAACAAATGGTATCCCTCTCTTAGCATGGTATAGCTACAGTAAACAATAGCTGAGGACTGACAAAGTCCCCCATTGTGACCATGCAGCCCAGTAATGAGTCAGTCACATCTTTGACCCCAGAAAAGATGTTAGTGAAAGATGAACATGAATTAAAATGAAAAGGAAGTATTTGTATTTCTTCTAGCTTCTTCTCTGGCAGGTAGCAATCACCAGTCCATTTAGGCCAAATCATTACTATTAAATTACTATTAAATTCAGCAACATCTGGTAGAAGAGTAAGCTTGGAGCTAACTAGTCCACAACCGAAGCAGTATGTTTGCATCTTGTTTATTACCAGCAATGGGCACGTGGACTGCCAGATGCCAGCCATAATGCACAGATGCTGAAAGTGAAATCTTGTCTCCGTTTACTCCCTGGAGAATCTGAAGAAATCAGTTGTATTCATGAAACAGAGTGACAAACGCTTTTTTACCAGGCTCCAAAGGATACAGTACAGTAGATGACAAAATCTGTTTTAACATATATTGTCAAACAAATTAACAAAAACAAAGAAAGAACCAGAGCTGCACACTAGGCAGCAAGCCCCTTAAGACACACACATCATGTCACTGGGATATGAAACACTAATAATGTGAAATTTGTATTACCCTTGCAGAAAGCAGTTTGTTTAACACAGCTGTTGCTCCAGACAAGGACTTTGGCCGGCTTTTGCAACATCATTGTGCCTTATCTGAGAATCTATCACACTTAAACTATGACGCCCTTTGTGGCAGGACAGCTCTGGCTCTCCAGTGAAAATATTTCCCTTTATATCTCACTTGTCTGTCGTGGAACACGCAACCTTCCCCTACAGGAAAGCGATTTAGGAATTGCAGTTATTATCTTGCAGGAAAACAGTAACAAGGTGCCTATTTTCACTGCTCTATTTCTTTCCATTTCCACTCTACTTCACAGTTTGCCCCTTGCTTTCTACCTTCCTGTTTTCTTCAGATTACATGTCCTAAATATCAGCTGCCAGCACTCCAACCCACTTACAGCCCATCTGCTGGGAAGCAATTGCTCCAGATACTCAACTTATCACCACATCCAACACATATCAGTACTTTATTTAATATAACATTTTTTTCCCTACCCAGAAATTACCACAGAATATAAATCTTTACCATTACCTTCAGCTGCTGAATTGCTTCCAAACAAAATGTTGGCCAAGTTGCCTATTGCGGTGGAATTTTAGCAAATCCTCTCAAACCTTGAAAATTAGATATTTATCTCTCTTCAGATGAGAAGCAGTGACAGAGCAGTGAGACTTTAGCATGTGCTATCAGTGACTGTAGAAACATGCTGCAACTCTTGGGCACGTAAGCTGGTTGCTCACCAATTTGAGAGCTATGTGGCCTCAACATTAAGCCAGTCTGGAAAGGCACTACAATCAAACCATTCATTCCCTCTGTCCTAATCCTGGAAGGGGCAAATCTACCTCTATTCAGATACTGAAATTCAGGAATGGTATCTTAGATGTCATCCTTTACTCCAATTGGTGGTTCATATCTCATCCACCAGTGGAGGTAAAACTAAAAAGATGTATTTCTATGGAGAAGTCTGAGCAATCCACAGCAAATCCCCGTGGTACTTACGTGAATGGGAGGTAGAAAGCGGGAGAGGGGAGGGATCTCAAACCTTTCTTTTACCCCTATATGTAAAACTCAGTTTAGTGTGTCCTTAGTAGTGGAACATATACTCATTATCCCAAAGCATATAAAATCAATGGAAAAACAAAGGATTCAGTAACCATATTTTCATGAGGCAACAGATAGCAAAATAAGAAGAAATATTTACAAATTAGAATAAAAGCAGAATTTAAATTATTTCATATATGTAAAGAGGAAAAAAGGGCCGTCAATTCAAATGAGATGAAAGATTCAGTAGATGCTATTATGGGTAATTATAATAACATTCTGAAAAGAAAACAAAATATATGATTCGCCTGATTAGTAATTTAATATAACAGTTCATTTGTTAATAACCTAGAATCATCTATTAATCATGGCTGCATAATTTCAAGACCTGAAAAGTGGAAGGTTAGACACAGAGCTACATGTTAAGCCTCTCATCTGCAGAAAACTTCAACTTTCTTACCTCAAAAAAGTTCATATTTATCATGTCAGAGGGATATCTCCATTTTTAGGTTATAACGATGACCCAAATAATAGCTTTAAATAGATCAAAGTACAACACGTTAGCAAATAATGTATAAATAAAAGCCCACAAAAATTAAGACTTTTTAATGGCCTTGACTACACATACTCTCACAATGCAATGCCTCTACCATCAGATAGAGACAGACTGCAATTCATTTGCTGCTGTATAGATGCAATTCTAAGCTTAATTTACTATCTGCAACGAAAGGATTAATATAACAGCAGTTTGCCAACAGTCTACTACAGTGTCAAAAAGGAAGGAAATGCTAGAACTGCTCTCACAGTGTACTTGCCTCCCACCTGAGGAGTCAAAATGAAACTTCAACAGAATATGTCATAATATTATCATACCTGTCAAACACAATGTCGAGAAAAGCAGAGATTCCAGGCACATTGCATGAATCCTAATTTACCTTGTTTTATTAAAATGCACAACGCTGGGCTAAGAATATATTTAAGAGCATAGGAATGGCTCTTCTCCCAGGTGGTTCGTGCATCTCTTATCTTTGAGAACTTACAGATTTGTCCACCTCCCTTACCTGCATTCCAAGCCTTTAATCCAGAGCTAAACCACAGCTAATATTTTTGCAGCTGAAGTTGAGAAGGTGGGAATCTGTTTTTCACTATTGCTATTGCAGAGTTTCTCCTCAACTGTACATATTAAGAGTTAGGGATCAGCTGGGAATCCATAAGGGAGATTCCTCTAAGCTAATAAAAACAGCTAGCAAATAAATATAGGGTAAATGTATTAACCTGAGTCTGAAGACAGGCTGAAACAATAGTCCCATGAAAATTTTTTTTATGTTTTTGACTATGAAGTCAGGCAATGTTAAATTAAGAAGTTTAACTTTTTCACTATTATTTAAACTGAGGGTAGACAAATATTATAGTCAGAGAAACTATAACAACTTATAAGCTACTACATGGATGACAAAGTGCAAGTTGGTATTGTTACATGAACAAATCACTGCAACAAAGGATGAATACAACATGCAGAGTTATTGAATCAGCTTTATCTGAGCAGACTGTCTTCAAGTCCCCTTTTTGCTCTTGACCCACTACAAAGCAAGAGCTAAACCACTATAGGACAAGAGGTCCTAAGCGAAGAAGTGCTGAAAGTCGTATTTTGCTCACATAGTTACACAAATGCAGACTAGCCATATTTCCAGCATGATATGGATGGGNGCTAAACCACTATAGGACAAGAGGTCCTAAGCGAAGAAGTGCTGGAAGTCGTATTTTGCTCTCATAGTTACACAAATGCAGATATTTCCAGCATGATATGGATGGGGAAAAAAAAAATCAATTGCTAGATTGACACACCTATTTTTTCCCTGCAATTTCTTTGATTTAGGATTAGCATAATCCCGTTTGTTTTGTGATATGGAATCCAATCCAGTATTTATGTCTCAAGGACACTTGAATGTAAAAGTAAAGGCTTTTCAAACTGATTTTTATGTGCATATTGGCTATTACACTATGATCAAGGTCTATAAATCTCTTACTTGAAAGAATAATAACTCTTATTGATTATAGTTTGATCACGCAAGATAAAGCAAGCGGGAACAATAAATCACCTTTATGGATTATTTGTGTACATCAAGTAAATGGGATTAAATGCACGTTTCACATGTTTGCTGATGAATCTGATCTGTATGTAACTAAGGATGTTTCCGTGTATAATCTGTTAACTAACTGTCACACAGAAATGGAAGAAACATTTGCAGTCATTTTGAACCATCAGTCATCTGTCTCAAGAGCAAACAGTGGCAGTGCAGCACTGGGAAATGCTAGCACATAAATCATTTTATCACTGGTCCTAAAACCAGAGTATTACATTAACTTAATCAAAAGGCTGCATGAAAACACCACTGAAATTCACTAAATGGAAGTAGATATACCTGGAAAATTACCCATACCTGCACCTTAATCATGCATACAACAGCAGTTCTCTGATACTCTTAGGAATCAAACTTAAATTACAATGACTTTACAATTTACTTAGATTATCAGAGCCACCCAGGAGATATCTGTAACTTGCTATGAATAATAGCTCATCAATGGATTCACCAGTTTTGAGAAAATCCAGACCATTTGACATAATTTTCCCCACAAACATAACCACTGATGGACTTTTCATTCTGCTGTGAATAACAGATTGTGCAAACCCCAGAAACAGAAGAGATACAAAAATTCCTCCTACTTCCTAAGCTCTATTCCCATTATTCCTGGAGCTACAGGATAAACTCCATTTGCAATAAACATTCAACGGTGATTAACTGAAATTCTGAATTTTGGTGAAATGTAACACAGTACTTCACACAGCAGCCCTAAATCTGCCTTGGAAGAAATGCAGTGTTACCCACCCCAGTCTTCCTGAACTGGCCTCCCATCGATTAGCGTCAGCTCTAACAGTGTTTTCTCTCTTATGTTTCTCTCTCCGTTCTTCCTGCCTCCCTTCCTGCTTTTTCCTCTTTTGTTCATCAACTTCATTAAGAGAAAAAAATATGGGGTTTTAGTTAGCCTGTGCTTTTATGTAAGCAAGCAGAACTTCACTCTTTAGTCACCACAAAAAGCAACATATTGCTCAGGAAAAATTAAATAAAATAAAAAAATAAAATCAGATTTAAGACCTCAGTTATAGGCTCGCTAAAAGTACTAGTGTGGTTAAATGACTGGTTTTTTCAAACTTATCACTGCTGGTCAAAGGATCTTGCAACATTTTGTTATTAGTTCTCATAAAATCGAGTCTGTCAGAGGAATGCTTCTCCCATTTTACAAATGGAAACGGAGGCACAACCCACACAAGCAGCTGAATGGCTGAATTCACTACTTCCAGCCACACGCCATTTACTTCTGAATGGCAATTCGCTATTTCTTCTACTAGTGGAACAAAATGTTGTCTCAAGGAGAGCTGGCTGCACAATAAGATTATACAGTGTCAGAAGGTTGTATTTCTATTACATTACAGACTTCAGAAAAAAATGACCCTATTATGGTAAGTCATGTCCACACAGAACACTAAAGCTATTCGCTGTCTGGGAGACTTGAAGTTATACAGGCAAAAGAGCACAAGTGGGAAGGGCATTCTACAAGGTAGGAAAAGAGAAAAATTTGCCATCCACCCCTCACACCTCCACACCTGACAATCAAAACCTGGATTCTATGGCAGAAAGAGATATAAGATATGTATGGATAGTCACTGAGAATATCAGGCAAACTGTCAACTGAATAATATCAGTTCTTGACTGCTCAGGTCAAAATGTCTAGGCATTGAAAGCATAAGCTTAAAAAACCCCACCTGCAGCAAACCAAGATCTTCAATGTTTAGGAAGAACAGCATGTTAAATAACTTTTAACCAATGAAAACCAATTTCCTTCCTAGACAGTAATGACTGTTGAAACTCCCCATCTCCTGAATCGTTAAAATTCAAAGCAAGTGTGATAGAGCATTGGTAAAAGTCATTAGACAGTCATAGGGAAGAGCTGGCAATCCCTGGAATAACAATTAATTCAAATCAATACAGAAATTAGAAGGGAAGATTAGAAACTGCTGAAATTCACCCAGTGAGAGCTAATACATATTTTTAGCAAAATGAGTCCTGATACATGATCAGTAAAGCTTCAATTAAGAGTCAAACTGAAGTTCTCCAACTTCTTTTTAAAACAGTGTTAATATACTACCAATCTTCAGAAGGAAATGCAGCTGTTTACTATATTTTGTAATAAACAGCTGTAAACAGCTCAACAAAGAAGTCAAAATCTGGCAGAAGTAAACAAATGGACAAGATTAGATTATTGAGGAAGGATGAGATTTTTTTTTCTAAAATATGCAACAGGAAGACTGTACTGCAATATTTAAGCCTGACAGAAGAATCAGTCCTAGTGTGTTGGAAGGAATACATTTGTTTTCAGAGTGATCACTGAAAAGGCGGGCTGGAGCTTTACTAACGCTGCAAGAGCCAGCTCTCCGCACAGGCACAGGTGCGGATGAGAGGCATCATCTTCTTGCCTGAGTGCTGCAAGTTTTGGTTACAGGTCAACATATCTGCACACATTTCAACATATCTACACACATATTCATTCAAACAGAAACAGCACACTGTAAAATTCAATGTAGGAATTCAAAGCAATTTTCACTCTGGATATCTACCAAAAAATTCTCATTATGTATCAAGGCTGACAGGCAAAGCTTTGCAACATTCTAGGTAATTATCTGAACTTTCCCCTCCACAAATCAAATAAATAATGACTCTCTACTCATGTTGCAGTCCTCCTCTCCCATTTATTTTCCCTTCATTTGACAACAGAGAACATTCCAATGTTTTTCTTTTCTGCCTTCCTGTGAAAAAGGGCAATAAAAAATGGAAAATACACACGCACATCAGCGGATGACAGGCTGCCATGACTGTAAATTATTTGAGGAAAGAGTTGTTTCTTACAGGTCTCCTGAAAGCATTTGACATATTGTTGGTATTTTGAAAATCAGCAAGCAGTGATTGTGAACAATGACAATAAAGCATTTCCCTATAATCTTTTTTACAGGGGATGACATTACTGAATAGATTTTTTGCCTCCCCACCCACCACATTTGCCTACAGCATCACAGCAGTGAATTAAGAAACATCACACTACGGTTCCCGGTGTGATACGAGGTCACCGCTGAAAGCACTCTGTCATGCCTGCAGCCTTCCAGAAAGGAAAGAAAAATCCTGAGGAAGACTTTCCATTTTAAAAGCGTGAACAACCCTAATAGGTCTCCTATTAAGAAAATAAGGACAACTGGAATTTCTAGTCAAAGACTGTTTGCAGACCCCACCTCCTACACATTTCATTATAAGAATACGACATTTGAAACAAATGAATTTATACATCAGCAGTCTGCAATGCTAAGAGGAAGGACAGTGTGTCCAGGTCAGGCTCTTCAAATGACTCTTGAGAAACCATTTGCTTCGAACAAATACATTTGTGCAAACATTGACACTAAGATAAACCGGTCAACTCTTTGTTATTGCCATGAGTTAACTGAGAGACAACACAGGAAAGGTGCATGCAGGAAAACAGTTCTTCCCCCTTCCCAGCACAAGAACCAGAGTCAGACAGCAGGAGGCTGGCATAGCTGAGATTACGTGGAGGCAAGAAACACTGTATGTGATCCTAACAAGAAGCACTTTCAGGTCACTAGTCTGCAAAACCATTGTAATGCAAGCACCTTCGGATTGCTCATTTCTCATGATTTGGCTGTTACATTATGAGTCCTGCTGCAGGCCTCCGCCTCATACACACAAAGCACAGGGCCACAGCCTTTTCCCCATGCAACAGTTGTGTTCCCGTGCCACCTATCTACAGCCCAGGGAGAATCCCATGAGGAAGCACAACCCTCATGAGCGGCCTGCTGCTGCTGGCCCTTCTCCATCATGGACGTCCCCGTCAGCTACACACTCCTGCACAGATACCTGACCTGTCCCTGACCAGATGTCCACCTGCACCTCGCAGTCTGAGAGGTGCCAACTTGAAAAGTAGCATTCTTCATACCCTGGGGTTGAAAGGATTCTCCAAGTGGGTCCTAGGTGAAAAGGAAAGGAGTTTGCATGCCATTGCCTTGGCCTAGCAAAAGGACCTGAGTTCCAGTACTTAGCAAATTATTTAACTCCACAGGTGAAATACTTTAGGATGCGGGAAGGAGCCGAGTAGGAATGTGAGGCTAACAGCATTAATGTGCACCCACCTCTGTATTTTTGTGGCCCCTTTAGAGGTTACTGAGCTCAGTAAAAGGGATTGTCATTTCACACGGAAAACAAGGGGAGGAATTGTCAAAAGTATGGCCCAGATCTTTCAGGGTCGTTCTCTTTCAATACCGGCTGTTGCTAAGCACACCAACTGCCCTACTCCTGCTGCTTTTTCAAGCAAAAGTTTATTCCTGTCACCTTAGACCACTTACCAGATAATTTTTGAGCACACCAGTGGAGAGAAGGAAGGAGAAATTAATCAGCAGCCAGACAAAACAGAGGCACTGTAGGGAATATTTACCTGACATAAATAAAGGGTAGGATACAGTAGGGATGCAGGAGAGGGGAAAGAGATGAAGCCACACAGACTGTACAGGGGCAGAGGGGTGGGGTGGAGAAAATCTATGGAATGTAGCACAGTGCAACCTTAAACATCCTCGTTCTCCTCTTCCTCTGATAAAGTTCTCTGTGACATGGAAATAAATCATCCAGTTCTACCAGCCTAACAATGCCCACCACATCGGCATAGTAACATTTGACCAGACAATAGCAAGATGTTTTCCTTTCCCTTTTAAACCTATTTTCTAATTAATGACCTCTTCAAAGGACTTCAACTTCTTTTCTCACTCTTGAAACTTTCATTAAACTTGGCAGACTGGTTTCTTGTACTGTAACTCATGAGAGCTGGACTACCTTTAAAAATGAGGAAACATTGTCAGCGGATTAAGCCTCAAGCTACATTTGCTTTCCAGTCAGCAATTTGAGAAATTAGTAACTCCTCACTAGCAAATTTTGTAGAAATGAGTGAAAAGCTGCACATATTCTTTCGTGTTAGTGACCCAGTGATGAGGGTGAGAGATGATAATATCAGCATGGCAGTTGTGTAATTACTAAAGACACAATGTATAAAATGGTATTAATGATCCTAACATTTAATAAGTACTGAGTAATAGGATATTATAAGCATATTTTAGTTTTATTCCTATATTTAAGTAACTTTTAATATAAATGACAGTAAAAATCCCTTTTCAACTTTCTGCAAGGCCTGCATGTCTGAAAGACTACAGCATCTCAGGCACTGTGCAATGAAGGGCACCCAAGACTATCATTTTCATTAGTGTTTTCTTTATCTTATACTCTCAGCTTTCTAGTAGGAAAATAGCTACATGACTTTTTAACATAAAGACTGCATTACTAGCATATTTCCATATCTTCTGCATCGCGTTGTATCTTGCATTGGGAAGACTGTGATACTTGACAATATGCTGTTATGAGGTGGCCTCAGCAATGATCATAGAATCATAATAGCTCACAAACCACCAGACTCCAAAACCCGTAGATATGACCCTCTTGGTCAGTGAAGAACTAATTCTAGGCTAAAGGTACAATACGCTTCTGCCCAAACAGTCTATCTGCAGAAGATTCTGTAAGCTTCTGTCTACAGCCTTTCAGATTAAAAAGCCTCAAACAAAAATGGAAAGCTGCAAAAACAGGAAAAGCCTTGATTTCAGATACAACTGATGAGTCACGTAGAAAGACACCCAAGACATTAGTCACTGCGTGCTTTCTCATTGTACACTACTGTCACTTAATTTCTCAATAGCTTTTCTGTAGCATCAACTTCAGTATTTCACATAGCCTCACAGAGCACAAAAACCTGAACAACGGATGACATTAAAAAAAAAAAGCAATGAAATCTGTTAACAAAATAGCTTGTTAACAGAATGGAAGACTACAGAAAGGTATTAAGTTAAATAGTCCTGTTAACAAGTATAAAATATCAGTTAGAGATATAAAACCAAACAATAACATTATTTATGAGCTCTGGTTAGACAAATTTAATGCCAACATCTATGACACTGCCTAAAAATATTTTGCTTTTTCTCTTTTGCACTGCTTTTCTTACTGTTCTCTGAAACCTCAAGAGATTAGTTCAACATGGCAGAGATTATAGGTGAAATGGAAGTTAGTAGATTTCAAGAGAAGACACGTGAAATGTTGCCTGAATGTGGAAAGCTAGAAAAAGTGCTCTTGTGCTTTATGCAGAACAGAAATCTTAAGGAATGGTTCTAATGCAAGTTTTGAAAACCGAAGGAATTTAAGGAATTTTAGTGTTATTTACCTGTTCAAGCCCCTCTCAAATTTAATTAGGAAGATTAGCTAGCAGCTGTCCATTTGGATTCCCACCGCTGCTGAACTGGAACCAGGAAGGCTTGCGGAAGATAGCAAGAGACACCAGAAGACAGCTTGAATAGTGTCAAAGAATCAACTGTGTCAATTGCAGCAGGAGACCTGCACTAAAATAAGGGAGAGAGGCCAGAGCAGATGTGAGTGTGCCATCATAAGTATGCTAGAAGCAGTGGTTAATTAGAAGATAAGGAAAATGTGTTAGTACAGGAAAAATAATGAGCTCATAAAATTGAGTACATTTGAGAAAGAAGAATATTGGGAGAATACCAAAGGTTACAGGAGGGGCAACCGCAATTTCCAGTCTTAACCATATCTAAGTTCAGATTTTAAAAGCATTTTTGAACTTCCTTAACTTAAAATAAAATAAAGCTTCGGAGAAGTTCAAGCTATTTTACTATTCTTCACACGTGTGTTTTAGTTCTTTCTGTTCATACTTTGCTAACAATGAAACTATAACCCTGACTGTCCCTGTTCAAAATGAAAACTCCTCACCTGACAACAGACATCCTCTCAAATTCTTTTCCCACCCTGTCACAAAGACACTTGCTTTGGTGTTTACTACTGAAGTATTCCCCTGCACAGGTGCTTTATAAAAACACGCAGCTCACTGCAGGACTTATGAATACGATTTCAGTTGTTGCTACTTGAGATATGCCTGTCCTGTTCTGAGATCTTATAAAATGTGGGTTGTTAAGTCTGTTGATGGCTATTGGTATATAATCAGGGCAGACACAATAACTGAACCAGGTATTTGTGTTCTCACTAGTTTAACTTCTGCGGCATGTAAAAATTGTGAGAACCTTGCGGCAAATTTTCTGAACGTCCACAGGAACCAACTAACCCCAGTGGCACATAAGAACTAAAGCAAAAGAGCACTCGCATGACTTCAGTCATTACTAATTTTCTTCCCCATTGATCAACTTATCTCTTGCATCATTTTTTTATCCACTCCCTTCTCTGAAAGATCAACTCAATCTAAATCAGGAACTGAGAAGGTATAATGGGAACTGGGGAAGGCATTGCAGGCCATTAGAAGGATTGGTTTGTTTAGTGTAGAAAAAATTATGTTTACTAGTGGCTATGATTGCTCTCCATGAACATGGTTAGGTAAGAACAAACCACTCTGTTCTAGACAGACAAAAAAGTTAATTGAAAAGGTACTGGACAGTACGGGCACGGTGGAAAGTTTAGGTGTGAGATGTTCCTGAATATGTTCAGAGTAGACAGAAGACAACAGCTTCGAAACACCAGAGACTCTTCAGGCTCCCTCCCTCTTGGGTCACCATTCCAGGATTCAAGAGGGTGCAGAGAAAACACCCACTTTGGTTTCATGAAGAGATTTGCTAAAACTAACAAGACTGAGTTCAATAATCTGGAAAGAAAAGTGAGGATGCAGGAAATACCTTTTGGTACAATATTTTTGTTTTTCTCCACCTGTGTCCACCCACAGACATTTGTCGAGGCATTTAGCAGAAGTTGCACTTTTTGTTTAGCAAAACCATGAAGCAGTTCATGATCATACAAAGTTAACGTACCGCTCTCTAAAAGTCATTAAGTATTTAAACAAAGGATGGAATTATGAATTTTGTTTACAAAATACACAGATTAATAGGAATATTTAAAGTACAATGTTTGACTCATTAACATAGGTTGCTGCTCAGCAATCAGGATCCACAAAGTCAAGGAAACACTGAAGAGTCAGGGAAGTTAGTAACTACCGATTAATTAATAAACATTGGTAATTATTACAAATATTATTCATTGCTCTTCTGTTCCCAAAAAAGGTGGAAAAAGGGCTGTATCTAACAACACTGACAGTTAAATATTTATAAGCCGCTATGCTCTAAAGTATTTTTCTTTTTACTCTTCAGTTGAAAATGCTGACAATTCTGTAATATTTTGTAAAACTATTCAGTATATTCCTCAGGATTTCTTAGGAAGGTGGAAAGTGTCTTTGGTGTAGGACATTAATTAGCTACATGCCCACTACATCATGACCAAAAAAAAANATTCTGTAATATTTTGTAAAACTATTCAGTATATTCCTCAGGATAAAGTTTCTTAGGAAGGTGGAAAGTGTCTTTGGTGTAGGACATGAATTAGCTACATGCCCACTACATCATGACCAAAAAAAAACCCTGTTGATAATATTTTCAGAGACCTAAGATTTTTCTGGTCATGCTTCCAAGGCCCACCTTTTTGCCTATATTTTTGGAAGGAGTGGGAGTCATCTGAAAATTGCCTACTTGTTAACTTTTGTTGATATAAGTAGTCATTTGTTATCATGTATAATCATACTGGGCTGTCAACACCACTCAGAGTCGGCAAGAAGCAAAATGAATGTCTCTCAGAGAGGTACAAGTCCCAAATATAGAGAATTCATCAATAAGGAAAATAAAAAAATAAACTAAGAAATGTGTATTTACTTAGAAAGGAAAGCAGAGCTGGGCTGTTTCAGCACAAGATTGTGAAAGGGGCTTAAAGTGTGTCCAAAACCCTGTGAAAGTCAATGAGATTTGGGAAGTTATATCCCTTCTGTATCTGTGGAAATTCCCAATTTATAAAACATTGGCTACAAGTCATAATGATAGTGGTGAATTGGATGTCTTTTGCTTTGATCTTTTGGGTCAATCCAAGCCCCCAAACTGAAGCCAAATATGTGGCTTGGGAACCTGCAACAAGGAAAACAAGGCGACAGTTTATAAATCCCTCTAAAGAGATTAGTAAAGCCCTATGTACTTGGCTGTAATCAGAGAGAGGAAATGCAAAGCCATGATATAAATTACACAGACCAATGGCTTTGGTTAGAAAAAGAGAAAAATAACCCTTGGATGTTTCCTATGAAGGCGTTGCAACTAGTATGCTGTTTGAAGTTAAATGAAAAGCAAAAACTGCTAATCAAAAACTCAGCAGCATACCATAATCAAGTTACTGCAAACTTGGTCATGCCTGTGTTTTTTGGCTATGCAATCTTTGTCCATCGACATAATGTGAATCTCAACAGTTTGCTGTCAGAAAAAGAACACTGAGAACCAAAACAGTACCTCATTATCACACCCACGTAATTACCCACCAGCTTTTCCAAAGCACCTGTTTGCCCTCCTGTGCAAGCCAGCATCGCAGCTAGCCTGAGCAGCGTGCTCTGCCCAAAGCTCTCCCAACACTGAAAAGGTTGCTGTTGAAACACGCTGGTTAAATCCTCACTGGCATTTCAGCTTGTCCCCTTAGAAGAATGAAGTTTAACCTTCTTTTCCTATGCCCCTGCCCATCGCTCCCTATAAATTATGCTAAATTAAGGGAATCCTAGAAAAAAATCTATTTTTTACCTCTGCACTTCCTGCATTTTCCTTTCCACAGTATTTCAGAACTAATAATGACATTAATATCTAACTGACAGTACTTTTAAAATTGCATCACAGAATGAGACAGTCCAACAGGATCCTTAACTGCAAAACATCTGAATAATAGAGTTCAGAAACAGATAAACCAATTGCAAACTAAGACCATGATTTTATCCGCTTCAGCTATTATTGCCTGCAATAATATTATTATTACCCCAGCACCCCCCAACCTTCTGCCCCCAAACCTAAGCCATGGATTTCCGTATTTCACAGGATTAGTTGCATTAAAAAATTTGGCAAGTGCTCTACAAGCACAGTAACTACATTCCACTACCCTTACTATGCCTGAAAATATTTATTTTATGATTACCCAACTTTTTCAGTGAGGTTCATTATGGAGTAAGACGCCACTCAACATGCACAGAGTAGCAGCATAAACTCAATGTTTGCTTAGAATTTACATCAGGGCTTAAGCCTGCAAATGTTTTATTCATGTCGCTCTCGAGGTGTGTTCAGATAAATGACTGGTGGATTTGTAACCATCCATTACACGGCTCAGTCTTTTGGAAATTTCCTTCTCTAGAAAGCAGTCTTTTAAACCACTAGGAGACTGAAAGAGAAAGGGCAGCACTATGGGGGGCTTGATGGTTCTGTATCTTAGACAGGGAGATCTCAAGTCACACTTCAGGAACAGTCAGCCAGTTACCCCCAGACACAGGTGCGTGCCTAACAAGAAAATCACCATTGCAGCTCTGGGTATACCCAGAATTTTTGTCTTACTAATCTGTAGAAAAAACAACCAGTCATAGCAGGCAGACATTCTGTGCTAGCTTGAAGTTCGTTTTAAAAAAAGAAAAGTTTTCACAACTTGTCTGGGGCCAGCCTGCCTGCTGAATTAATCTTCAGTTCTATGGCTGTCCATTCAGCGTCTTTTGCATTTGTCAGCAGCAAGGCACGGTTTGTCAGCAGATCACTAGCTGCGTGACTCAGTGGTGTCTAGCAACAGTGAAAACACAGAACAGGACTTCTGTGAAAGTTTCCTTAAAATACAGAATTCAGCCCAGGATGAACTCTCCATAAAACTCACTTGTAGAGAAAACAAATACTCCATGTAAGGAAGGCTGTGAAAAGCTCATTAGCTAAGCCAAGCACAGCCTCAGCACTTCCAGGCACTCACTGCTCTATCTCCAGCCGCTTTCTGATCACTGAGGCTTCACACATTCGCACATAGGAAGCTCATTTAAATTCTATTGAGAGTCAGGCCAGGAATTGGATATCAAACTTGACTATGAAGCCATCTCACTTTACTGGCAGCACTTACTTTTTCAACAATATAAACACGAGATTAATGAAGATAAGCGATACCAGTGAATCCAGGCCCTGACCCAACAGACTGTCTCTGCTTTTTCACTCAGATCATTAAGCAGGGCAGGGGGCATCTCATGAGTAGCATTTTCTAATCCGAACATTTCAGGAGTTCTAAGAGACTACTGAACTTAATGCATTAGCTCCATCCCCAACTTGGGGAAACCTTTAAATGGAAAGTTCACCAAGCAGTGTGAAAATCAGTGAACACTGCAGTTCCCCAAACAGTTCATACTCTGAAATTACATAAATGATCTGAATTGAGTGAGAACTACAACCCTGGGGAGCAATTTCCAACCGCGCTAATGAGAGCACATTGAGTTCTTTATGTCCAGAAACTGTCACTGTTCTCAACAGTATTTAGAGCACACCTTGATGCTGACTCACAGATGCCAAGCGTATTATATCACCTTTCAGTGGTTCTGTTTAGTCAGCTATAAAGTTCAGCATCTGGTTCCCGTTTGGGAGTTTATTTATATAGAACACCTACTTATATTCTACACACAGGGAGATGAACCGTAAAGACACAAAGGACTAATGACTAAATGGAGCATAAATGCAGATAAAGAAGAACGCATTCAGCTATATGTACATAGGATGAGGGGAAAAAAAAAAAGATACAGCCAGGTTGAGAGGATTACTCAAGTGTTTCAAGTTACGGTTTTGGGAAGCCATAATTTGTTAAATTATCCAGGATAGTCGTAGTGAAGATATATCACTTATTCCTTAAATCAGTTGGAAGTTTTTAAGGTGGCCTTCCAAGTTGCTATCTTGTTTGCTGAATAGTTTTAATGGGTAAGTGTTTGAAATACTCTGGTATTAACACACACTTGAAAAGGGGCAGCGAGTGAGCTGACTGGAAAAGCGAAGCTGTGCTATTATTTCTGATCCTCACCAAAAGATCAGAGTTTCACAAAAAGACTTTTATTAACAGACACCACCAATAATGCTCAAGTACAAACCCCATTGCGTAGAGGAAGCAATGTTTTCTGTTCCTCATCACTGTGTCTTGAAAAATACAAAACTATGTAGGTTCTGGTCCATCAACATATTCCTTGATATAATAAGCTGCACAAAACAAACTGTGCAATATTATACCTTAAAAATAAAAACCCCAGAATGTTAAAAATTACCCTTTGGTACCTATGCTCAAAACCTCTCCTCCCTGACAATTTGTATTTAGTATTTGATTTTGCTAAAGACTATTACATTTGCAGGCTAGTGGTTTGTGCCACACGAAAGTTTGGAATCCCATCCTTCAGACGGTGCTGCAAGAGCCTCTGTTCTTGCCATCTTTTTCTGACATTGTTTCAAGCTAGATACTGCAAATCCCAGCTCTCAGGCCAACCTACGTTTCATTCTCTCTTATGTCAAAGCTACGCTCCAGAGAGTAGGTCTGTTAATCTTTGCGTATTTGTAACTGGAAGTATGCTGATCTCAAGTGTGCACCTTGGAATAGACTTAAAGGTTTCTTTCTTTTTTTTTCCCTCTTCTCTCCTACAGCAACTGTGTGATGGATATTTCAGACATTTGCCACCAGAGGGAGATGACAAAATTCCACAAATGAAAATAGACAGGAATTGACTAAGACAGCTAAAAATGTTTTTTTTCCCTCTAGATGGCTGGAAACCAACTACATTTCACAGTACAAACCAAGCTCGATGTGCATGCTATATTTGATGAACATTTAAACTCAATTTACTATTTTTTCCTCCAGTAGAGCAAGAACAAAAAGGAAGAAAGGAGTTTCCTAATATAGAACACTATCAAAATGTTACTTTTTAAACGTTAGCATTGATTCATTGTCCCTTTTACAAAAGCAAATTTTTAATTAACTGTGATTCTGGGAGGTTGCTTTATTTCATATATAGAAATATGTATGAGAAATGGAACTTTTCCTTAAGAAGTGTCCAAGACGTTAGTTAAGCCACAAATGCCCAGAGAAAGTGGAATCTATAGGAGTCCTTTACCCTTTTTGAAAGCGACAGCGACCATGAGCACTGGCAATGGCAGAGCCTGGAATTCAGCCCCAGGTTCAGACCGGAGAGCGAGGATACACTGAATACAGAAGACCCCACATCCACATGGGACTGTTGAATCAGAACCAGACATACATATAGTCTTCAAAACTGAAGACACTGCATTGCAATGATCTAGGATAAGCTCAAATGAAAAGCTGATCTACACTGAACTTACAGGTTTCTTTCAGCCCGGCTTGAAACATCAAAAGGGAAAATAAAATATTTTGGATTAAAAAAAAAATCTAAATTTTGATGGCAAAAAACAGCTGCCAGTTCCTTCATGGAAGAGAAAAAAAGCAAAGCAAAGGCCAGATCAGCTTTAGGACATTAGCATGCAAATATTCATTTGATTGGTATACATTTAGCACAAGCCTCGCACAAAACCTTCCCTTCCCCGAGATCTTTGACATTTGTGCCTGTAGAAAGATCTCAGTTTGAGGGATCTATTCTGTATACAACTTATAAATTATCCTTCTGAAAAAGTCTGCTCATTATCGAGAAATATAATAGTGGTAGAAATCTCTTCTGATTTTCAGTTCGTATTTCTATGTCACGGCATTTCTTTAGCCTCTCTCTTTCCAGCTGTAGGATTTCTTCTGAATACAATTTTTATCTTTTGTAGCCAGGGATTATATCCGTAAATGCTGTCTTTTCATACCATGCTCTTGCCTCTTCTCCAGATAACTAATGTTCCTAGTTTCTGAAGTTACATTTGGCAATTGCTGGAATAGAGAAATACCTGGTGGTGTCCAGAGCAAGTGCCTGCAAGGGAATCCACTTGTCCCAATTGCTGCTCATTACTCTGCAAGGAAATCCGCATCCCTCATGGTAAGGCTCAGTGGAGCTGAAGGCTTATTACGTGCAAACTGTGCTGTGCTATAGGGGCAGAGTGACCCTACTCACGGGACTGACCACACAGTCACAGTCCTACGGCAGAAGCAGAACCAACACTGAAGGAGCAAGGAAAGTCAAACCAAGAGGGAGGGGCTGTTTCCCTGGTTTCCTTAAAGCTTCTCTTATCATATTTTTAATATTCAAAACTGACTGAGAGGGATTAGCATCACCTTATGGAGAAACTGAAAGAGCCATATGAAAAAAAATTATAGTCTGTGCAAATTGGGTTAGTCAGGTGAGCCAGCCAGTGGAATCAGAACTGCCTCCTCGGAGCCGTACTGAGTAAACTTCCTCCAAACTACTAGCCTTGAAATTAATTAGATAGACGCTTCCCCAACTAGAATTTTTCTACTGACTTCTTTTTAAAATAATTAGCTCATAACTTATGGATGCAATAGACATTTCTGGTATTTTTTGCAGTGTCAAGCAGAATACATTTTAGGACTCCAGGTGTTTGTTAGGGACGGTAAAATACTGGACAGTGCGGTGCTTTATACAGCCTCGCCTGCCTCTCCAGCATGCAGCACTGGGCACAGTAGAGGCAGATTGTCAGACTGAAGGGATCATTGGTCCACTCTGGTTTTCAATTGCTAACTTTTTATAAGCGGGGCCAGATTTTAACAGAATCACCCTCTTAATTAGCACAATTAGCTCCACTAAACTTTTTTCTTTATTTTTTTTAGTCTATTCTAGTAACAAGACAAAGAACATCATCATGTGGTGGTTTCCTGTGCAATAACAGCAATAAAAATGGAGAACAATGAAATGGATAGTTCACACCCCATGAAACAACATAACAAGCTAGTTTGTTGTTTAAGGCATTTTTCTTCAGCATTTATCCCTTTTACTTCTGAATTATTTCTTTTCCTTCAAGAGACACAACTCAAAACATCTCCACTTAGAGCATTAACCAAAATTGCTCTGCCCTCATAGTTTTTCCTTGAGCATTTAGAATAAAAAAATCACGCTATATGCTATCAGAAAGGCAATGCTCTGTTTTGAAGTCCCTACTATCATCCAGGACCCTTACTGTCTAGATCGCTAATCCTGTTTTGGATTCACCTGAAACGTTCCTCTCTCTAACTGTGAGGAACCCAATCACATTATGAGCTAGGGTTTGCCTTTTAGAATTGCACCAAATCCTCCAGTTCTAAGAACAGAGTGTTCCTAATGTTGCTGGCTATTAAAGTCAGCACTACTAACACACACACAAAGTTTATGTCATACTTGGCTCACAAGTCTGCACTCCAGAAATATCTGGGAAAGACAAAAAAAACCCACCAAACAAATTCTCCAAAGGACCGTTTCATACAAGAAGCGGGGATTTCTTTTAGTCTATGCTTAAGAGTCCCTAGGAAAACAGTTTCCAATTCTTTTTTTTTTTCAGCAAAACACTGGTTCTGAAGAACAGCTGTTACAAGAGAGCTTAGTCTATCCCTAACTGTTTTTACATTGAAACAAAGGGAATTTGATTTTAACGAAGGCCAAATTTTAACTATCACTGGCAGATTTATTTTCCTCCCTAGCACCACACAGTTGTTCCAGTGAAGAAAAACGAAGGAGAAAGTTGGTGAAAAAAAAAAAAAAAGTTAATTTCACTCCCATTACAGGCCTTGCTTACCGGAGAAGCGTTAACAGTATTCAAACAACTAGCAAGTTGAAGGAAGGAGGACTGTCGAGGTCACACCAAACAAGTGAGGGTTGCTGGATGACTTGGCTGAACAGGCTTCAGCTGGAGGGCCAGTTCTGCCCAAAGCAGAACTCTCACCTCTCACCCACCCTGATCTCCCCATGGCACACCTGGCCCCAGACTGCCTAAGGGAGGAGCTGCCAACAGAGGCAATTAAGAGCAAAGGTTCAGCTCCCGCTTCAGGGCTACGTTTCTAATTAAATGCTGTTCACAATCAGCAGGCAGAAGGTTTCCAACAACACCCTCTATTATGCACGATGACTACCATTAAAATACTGCTTGCTAACAATCAGAGTGTTAATCATGACTTCATTAATGCATTTTTTTCCTGTATGAGATAAAATTATGGGAACTGGAATAAGAGATGGAACATGATTAAACTTTTAAGTAAATCCATAGTGGTTCACTTCAAGGAAAGACTGAAATCTGTTAATGACTTGCAACTCCATGCTGTGGATAGGGAATAAACTGTAAATTTATGAATAACTATATAGTAACTGAGAAGAAAAAAGTTAACTGGTTTTATCTCCATAGCCAAACATCTAGTGATAGACATAATCTACCTTTTGATTAAGTCTGACCTTGAAACCTGCCTTCTTAGAACACTGCAAGTCATTTTTTAGTAAGCTTAGGTTGCTATTTTAAAAAATAGACAAAGTATTATTGCTTGCATTACAGAACATTTGCTCAAACAATTCAAATATTTGTTTTAAAAAATGAACTGCACTTTGGCGATTTGTTACATCAACTAATTAGTCATCACATCACATTCACTTAATTACCAATTGTTCATTTTCAACAGTTAAGTTTGAATTAATTATCAGAATTCTCATTAAACTGTGTCTGCCACATCAGACATCACATTAAAAATTACACAGCTGGAGGAATGAGACTATCCCTGGATCCTAGCAGACACGCTTTGGGCAGACCTCTCCCTTTGCAGCACAAGGTGGGGGAAGTGCGAGTCAGAAGGTCTGTAATATAAACTAGATCATTGCATAGTTTCAAATAACTGTAGATTTTTCTGTTGCACTTGTAAACCTCTTCTATCTTAATCTGTATGAAACAATTGATCTCCCACTGCAAAACAGGATTTTGAGGTCTGTGGAGCAAGATGATAATATTTAAACAGAAGATTTTAAAACAAGTGCAAGACAGTCACAGGTGATAAAGTAAATAGTTATTTATGTACTTATTGTTATAAAGTTATCAATATGGGGAAGGATTCCAGCTACTAGAAGTGCTTGGAAATTTTCAGATAGGAACAGTTAGCAACGTAAAACCAGTTATGAAAAATTTCTAAGCTCGCTACAACTTCTAAATCAAAACCAAAGATGACCTAATAGGATACAGACCTAATTAGATGATAAATTTCAATTTTAAACAACAATTTGCAATTTAACTTAAAATATACTCTGACGACACAGCAGAAATATAAAAACAAAAACCACTTCGGTTAAGCCTATGTATGTTTGCAGGGTTTTTTGTTCATCAATTTGTGAACATTTTCAGCCCCACTTCAGGATAATGAAAATATTTCACCTTGTGATACTAACCCAGCTAGTCCCAAAGTAACTCTTAGCTGACAAGCACTGCCCCAAACCGCCTCGCTTGTTCAAGGAGACAAAACTGGAAAGGAAAAATGTTTTGGCAAGGTGAGATGCTGAAACAGCTTGAGGCAGTGGCGGCTGTTCAACAGAACACAGTCGTATTTATCTCTGCTCCCTGCCAAACATACAAGAAAAATAAAGCAAGCTAACAGGACAGAACAAATTAGTAGATGGAAACAAACAGACCTACCCCAGTCCTCTAAACACTCTTTAGCTTCCCTTGGCACTGCTTTACAAATTAAATATACAGAACTCAAACAAGCAAGATAATCAGAAACATCACTACACTAATAGACATTGGTGTGGAGAAAGCAGAGATAGGAGGAAAGGTTTGATTTAGATATTCTTGGTATACAAACTTGAAATACTAGAAATACTGAATAGGCTAGAGTAGGTTTACTTATGAATTATTAATAATTTAAATGGCTTGTTAATATTCACACTGCAAGTATAACTTTTGCAAAGGTATTTGCAAAAGAAAATAATCTCTCCCAAAGCATAACCCAGAAGAGCTTAAAAACGTTAAATGTAATGACCTGATCTATACATTGCCCAAATCTTAAAAATATACCTATTTGTGATTCTATTTGAAAGTTGTCAGATTTTTAATTTAAAAGATCCAATATCAGTGGCAGATTAAAAAATAATGCAAGAAGCAATTTAAGGCAAACAATGAACTACAGTCTCTAAAAAGAATGGAAATTGAGGACCAAATGATTAAAAAAGGTAATCCCATCTCAGAAGTCTAAACCCATGTAGCTTACAACTTCATATCTCACATTCACATAAAGAACTACAATATCCTTGTAATAAAACTTGTTTTGGTGTAAACTCATCACATAGCATTAAGCACAGTCTCCAAATTTAGCTCAAAGCAGAATCTGAGAAGTGTGGACTATCATATCATCGGACTTCCCTAGAATAATATAGGAGGAAAACCCCAACACCATTATATATATCAAAATAGGCCATATTTATGGATCATTCAGGGATCTAACTCAGACTGTTACTTTGATACCTACCACTCAATAACAAAACTGGGGCGCTACTGTATATAACAGTGTCATATAAGTCAGTGTATACAACAAACTACACACAAGCTCCAGGAATTTGATGGGAGAATTAAACTGAATCTCACACAGAAAGCAACAGCCGAGTCACAGGTGAAAGAAAGTGGAAATGGAATCCAATCCAAGGATGTGAACTTTCATACCAGTGCTTTATTAAAGACAGTTTAGTTTCAGATCCATTTTAGGTCAAATCCAGATACCAATGTACTTCATAAGCTTAAAGACTGACAAAATGTTATCACGTTGTCCTGGCTAAAGCTCAGCTCTGAACCCTCCTGCAATTTGGAAACTCTCTAAAGGGACATTATAGCTTCCTGCTTAATTTATCTTTTCGATTTTAATGAGCTTTGATATGCACAAAAGCAAGCATATGTTTTTTGTAACAGCAACTGCGATAACTATGAATACAGCCTTTTGTCAATAAGCCAATTTAAATCATTGCATAAATACAGACTAATTGTTGGGTTTCATTTAACTTTGCACTTCTATTGAAATTAACTGCACTGCCTCCTTCAAGGAGGCAATTCACACTGAAGGCTGCCGAGGAGACTTCATCATCCCTGTAACAGACTTGCCAATGCTGTCAGAGTAAAACACTATCTTTTCATTCTGCAAACGCAGAAGAGCACAAAGAGTAATTTGGTCTGAGAAACAATTCTCCCAGACATTCCGAGAATGTCTGGTTTGACAAAACATAATTTGTGCCTGAAAGAGCAGAGGGCAAACGAATTTCCATCCAATATTTTTAAAGCAGCAGTNAAAAAAAAAAAACAAAACAGAACAACAAAACCCCAACCAAACAAAAAAATCCCCACCTAAAATAAAACACTAAAAAACCCAACCCCAAAACAAAAGTAATGCCCACAAACTAATCAGAATAAAGTTATCCACTGACTTCCAGGTACCCTTTTGTTACCGGTTGTTCCTCTTTGAAACATGTAATTGGTGGCAGCAAATGGATCTCTCATCTTTCTAAAGCCATTTCCCTTCAACTACCTCTGTTCCACCAAAAAATTGCATTAATATAGATCAAATGAAGAATCATATTGTGCTAAAATCTGGACAGAAAGCAGTTTCTAGCATTCAGATAGCATTTCTTTGTACTGTGCTGTGCGTTTCTTTGTACAAAGAGCTCATATAGAGCTTATAAAATTCTTCTGACATTCTCTGCAATGTTAAAAAAAGTTATGCCCGTTTTAGAGGAAGATGAAGAGCGAAAAAATGACTTATTCAAGTAAAGCACAGTTTTGGAAAGAGGCCAGCAGTCCAGGTTCTTGTCTCTTCTTATAGTCATGACCTCTTTGGAGACTTGTCAAATATAAGAAAAATCCTCATACCTCTGAAAACATGGACCTTATTGGGGACTGAGAGAAAAGAGGTGTGGGGGGGAATCAGAGCTACAGACGTACTGAAAGACAGCAAGAATAGATTAGAGGCAAGAGTCCTGGCAGAGTAAATAGACAATATCATATGTGTATATATAATGACATGTATCCTATGCACATGGCTGCTGAATCAGTGCAGGATGAGGAGTGGCATTTAAAAAGCAATAACCATGGTTTATCTGTGTGGGATTCTACAATCAGGGAGGATTCTCCCTGAAAGACAACATTGTCTAATGAAGACCTGGGTTCCGATTTTTCAGAGTGGTTTTCAGCATCAAGATGTACTTTCAAGCACATCATTTGGAAGGATGTCTCTCAAAAGAGTACAACTCACCATTTCTGACTTTTCCATCATGCACCAGCTAAATGACACAGGAACTTGAAAGGGTGAGCCATACAGATTTTAAAATCCACTAAAATTAAGAGAGGGAAACAGAATAATCAAAAATACTTGTGTTTAAATGCTTTGAAAGTGTGACTCAAAAATTAATTCCCCAAAATTGGAATTCACACACTGAGTACCTGAAATTGGTATTTCAACACTCCCAAACTACCTCAGTATTTTTTTCATGCTAACCACTAGTGTTAGTAAGGGCAAAGAAGAAAAATAGTTTTCCTTTGTTGCAATAGAACCACACATTTAAAGTTTACACTCTGAGATCTACGGAAGTTCTTTTACAAGATAAAGTTCAAAAAATCATTAGAGTATGTTTGACTGTCTTTCAACAGTTCTCAGTTACTTGTTTTTGTGTTTTCATGATTGCTTAAAATCAAGCAAACAACATCCATAAAATCAGTTCTTGAGATAAGAATGCATCAGTGATTTAATTCAGGCTGGACACAAGATCACTGTTGCAAGTGTCCATTTTCTCAGGCTTACAGATCTTGAGTATTGCGAGGGTCTAACAGTCATGAAAACCGGACTGATGATCCATCCCTATGCGTACAGGAAATAGAGGCTACAAACACATTGTAAAAAGTTTTGTCTGTTACTGCTTGCAGCTTAGTCCCTATATTCCTACTGACTTTGTCACTCCCGCGCCTATGTGTGTATGCATACAGAAAATGAAATTGCTGTTTGGTTGTGGCTTCATCTATAATGGAATCAAATTGGATCTCTCTCACCCTAGCGAGCTGCTGACAACAAAGCCTTCACAGTCAGACGTGACTGTTTCTGTAACAAACATCCCAATATAAATGTAAGTAAGTTAGAAAAAGAAATCACTCATCCATGAAATAATGCTTCAGATATACACTATCTATGTTAAAGAAATAGAAAGGTAGAAAAAGGCTTTCTATATTTTAATAACATGTAAGTCCTTAAAAGTCTCATTAAGTCTCATGTAGATTAAAAACAGTGGCTGTTAATCAATTTATCATATGCAGCAACTACTTAGCCAATAAGGGGGTGAGAAAAAAGGACCAATCTTAAAGTTAGTGTCATTTAAAACTCAAGCAGTCTTATCTGTTTCAAGGGAGACAGTGAAGATAAAATGCTGTTCTCTAGAAATCATATTAAGGTAAAGTTATTTCAGCCAAATTAATCCCAAGAGTAACTTCATTTCACTAGAAGTGCACCAGAATTGAATTTAGCCTATAGGGTCCAATGAAGTAAATAGGAGTATTTCAACCTGACTTAAGCAGGCATTATATAAAGACGTACACTATTTATATATGGAGTGGAAAACTTCATCTCCGTATCAGTTACACGGAGATAATTTATTGTTCTATCATGTTTTTTGGGTTGTTTTGGTTTGGTTCGGCTTTTTGTTTGTTCTTTTTTCTTTCCAAAGTCTTCAAAAAAATCAATTACAGTCATGAAAGAATAAAAGCACAAAACTCTCATGTGAAACAAGCCTGCAGAAGTTTATTCCTCTCAAACTGGTAGGCCATATCCAGTTTGTTTTCATACAGCCTTAAGTCAGAAATCATTCCACTGAGCCTTTAAGGAATTTAACAGAACATTACCAGAATGTTATATAGCTTAGAGGCCCAACCTACAACATTTTACAGATAATTGTATTCCCCCCCCACAGTTCTATCCAAAGAGCTTAAGAAACATAGAAAGGTATTATTCTGTAAAAATTGACAGAAATTAAGAGAGTAATTTCTATAAAATTGAACAGAATACTCAATGGAGAGTTTATGCTAATGGCAGAGAATAGACAAAGCCTGACATAGGTAGCTAGTATAAAATAAACCCGTCACAATTTCTGAATAAGTCTGAATGAGCAGAACAATCTCATACCAGACTAGGGCTTTGCATCACGTGGCCATAGCATTTTTGATTCAGGGTGAAATCATATCCCCAAATCATATTTTTATACTGTCTAACCACAGTCCTGTTTTGGTTTTGTGTCTTGCCAACTTGTTTCTGTGGTTTTTCTTAAATAAGTTTTAGTCACCTGATTTTTTATCCACTGAAATTGTCCAGTGCATCTTGTTTCCCTGACTTTAGTCAGGTATGTTGCAACAGGAAATTAATTTCTGGATAATCCTTTATTTTTCATCATAAGCAGCACACAGACAGGGGAACTGAAACACGCACAAAAAGTCTTAACTATCCATACATTTAAGGGAAGTTCTCAGTAAACTAACTTGCACCAAAGTCCATGCCTCAGGAGCTAATGGAATGTGCATAAAGAACCGAAGAGAAACAGGAAGTTTGTCTTTTTGAGGTGAAAGATAACTCTTATTCAGGTTCCCTGATGGTGCTCAGCAGTTTTCTCCTTCCCCCCCCCCAAACAAAAGGTGTTTATCACCTACATACAGTACAATTTACAATTCCTAGGATCTCTGACTGAAAGACCACTTACCATCTGGAAATACAGCTTTAAATATCCTTAATCAATTTTCAGGAAAGGTAAAATTCCTGGTGAAATATTGATAAATAGTATATATTCTTGGTACCATTGAAAGAAATAATTAGTACAGCATGTTTCAGAGTCACTGACTGCTTCTCGAGTGCAGATTGCTGGGACTGCTCAGAGAAAGGTATCTCTACACTTTCGTGCTTAGACATTGTAATGGAAAAGCACACCTCTTCACTGCTTAGTAAACATAAGGATTTCAGAGATTTTCTTTATTAAGTACTATTTCTCAATTGCAATACTTGTGAAATACGTAAAAAAAACCCTCCTAGTTCTTCCTTCAGAATGTAGCCAATTATTTATGCCTATGTGCATATACTGTTTCACTGTTCATGAACATTTGCATATTCAGTTGAATATTAACAACTGGTGAGTATTTCTAAAACAGATTAGTTCCGAAGAAGGTAGTTTTACCTAGGAAAACTACAGCGATGTGGTACTCCCTTTTCAGCATTAAATGGAGCAATAAACAGGGTGTGAAAAAAAAAACCCAATGTCTTAAATGCTTGGTTATGGTACTTACAAGCTGTAATATCTATAACCTATATTATCTTTCTTCCCTCTTCACATTGCTTCTACAGCATACAAATCTTTCCTGTGCTATGCCTTTGTGCATAAGCTCAGTCTTTTGTTAGAAATGCAACTTCTTGCTACAACAGTGAAACAAAAAACAGCTCTGGTCATTTCCTGTTACTCTTAGCCCAATGTCTTTGTCCCACCAACCTTCTGTTAATATTTTTTATTATTTCACTAAGGTAATATTGGAAAAAAATCATCAACATGTGGCTTGTTGTGTAATAGCATCCGTGATACATGAACAACGAGAGAGGCACTTTCAGAATAGACTAAATTATATTTCTGTTTGCCATTGGTTAATTTGAATTTATTAAAAAGTTGCTTAGTTACTACAGCCTGTGGTAAGAAGCGAAGGTGAAATGTGGTCAGTGTACCTCACTAGTTCCAGGAAATGATTTTTGTTATCAGAATTGGTTCAGTGCATTTGTAGCTGCTTAGAGGCTTGGAAGCACGCTTTTCCTAACCATTCTTCAAGTTACAACTTACATATCAACATTTTGAAAATCAAACTTCTAATCTATGAATAGTGAGCAAACTTTCTCTGCTTCTTACCTGTAAGATTTTCATCTTGAATAGTCGAAATGCTAAAGGCGAGCAAGCGTGCCAGAGGTAACCAGCAGAATCAGGGATCTTCATTTCTCAGCCTTAAGCAGGTTTTAAGGTAAGGATTTTTACTTCTTAATCCATTTATTCAATTCCAATTGAATTCAAAAGGGCAGAGTTAATACGAGTAAGCTGAAAGCTAGATATGTCCTGAAACCCATACAAATGTACTCTGGGTGATAAAATCAGAATTTATGAACTTCCCCCCCCACGCCCTAAAAGAAAAAGCCAAACTAAAACAAAATAAATTACTCCCCATTTAATAGCTACTATACGGAGAAATCTAAATAAGGCTTCCACAAAATCAATTCTAAGTGTTAATCAGCTAGGCATTATTTAATGACAACATGTGCGCAACTAACATAACAAACAAATGATAAACCAGAAGATACCTCGCTGGCACGAAGAGGCAGAAGTACTGTACATTTTACTTAAGTATTTATATGCACAGGAAACCATCCTGCCATAACTCTTAAAGATGGCAAGCTCTGGTGGCTTGAATAGAGTTGCAGGAACGAGGTATGCATAGGCTCCAGTTTCAGCCTACCACCCAGGTAGCAAAGCGGACAGCTTCGCGTGCCAGATGCCTCCGTTTCCTCCACCACAAAATGGAGGGCTTATTCATGTGCTTCGTGGAGAAATCTGTGAGTATAATGCACTTCAAAGTAGTCAGTCTTCATGCATGCACAAAAGGGGCAAAGGGGAATTTCCATTATTTCCAGGGTTGCCTGAAATCAAGAAGATGGAAAGTCTGTCTTTTTGTAGTAGCGAGAATGGAAAGCATTCAGGTCTGTGGTTAACAGTGGGATTCGTGTACCCTTCCCATCATTTGCAAGAGGATCAGGTTTATGAAAATGTGATGCTGAGATGTAAAAATCTAGAAAAAGTAAACTTAAGAGAAATAATTGCCACCACAAAAGAGAATACTTTGCATTTTTTTTTCTTACTTTCCCTGAATATTCTTAATACTCTCGGATATTGTTGGACAACCATGTGAACTGGGAGGACCTCAAGCCAAACAGCATGTTTTGACACGTGCTGAGTGACTAGGGACTTATTTGTAATATTTCTCCATACACCTAAGCAGCAGAGATTCTGCATTTCATTGGCACAGTCTCCCTAGTACTTTGTGCCAAGTAGACTTACAGTACTGTATCATTAATAACTTTTTTGCAGTAGGCACTTACGCTTTTTAGCACACCTACCATGGGGACATATGGTCTATTGCATCAGCCTTAGTAGGCTCCAATTTTTACCTACCAGGAAAATACTTTCTTTTTGTGAGTCCACAGATCGGAATTTTCCTGTCGTATTTCCACAAGTAATTCCCTGAAGCATCACAAGGCACAGTTAAGTATTGGTGCAAACCAGCCAGTGGGCAAACTGAAGGAAAATGTCTCATCTCCTGACCTTGTCCTGAAGAGCAGAACGCTAATGCCTGCTGTTTATTGATAAAAATCAGTGTCAGATTTACCTTCCACTTTAAAAAGATGCAGTCAAGCTTTCTAAAATTGACTTTAGATTTGGGACCATTGTCATATTATACTGTAACTAGTATTGTTTTCCTTTGCTGTTTATTATTTCTTCCCATTGTATTTAACAGTGCATTCAAAAGGAAAGCTAAGAGAATTATCCTGCAAAATAAGACATGATAGAAAAGTCTGGCTTGACTTCTGGAATTATATGGAATATAAGTATTTCTCCCTGAACTTCCTTTTCATACTAATATACACATTTAGCAGTTACAGACATGGTCTCTGCCTTCTGACAACAGCCCAGCTCGGAACAGCACAGGTATTTGAAACAAACACTTCATAATCCAATGCGTGAAAGCACCTGGCTGACTTCAATCTAGTCCTTTCTGCCTTTTTGTAACATGTGCCATACGTAAGAGCACAACTCAGTGCAGCCAGCTTCTGGTCACAAGGCACTTACATATCCATCTCTTCCCAGAATTACAAGAAAGACACTAAGTAAAGAGATTTCTACCTCAAAGTACAGCACAAACTGGCTTAAAATAATGGGAAGTCAAGGAAACGATTTTATTACAGTGGTATTCTCACAGCTCTAGATTTTCATTGTTTGAACAATGACAACCAGTAGAAAAATAGCAACCATGCTTTGAGCTTTGGTGACAAATTTTTTATAAATAGCAAAGTAGATTAAAATTCGACTGGTAAAAAACTTGGAAATCTGAAATCATGCAGAAATTTTAGTTGGTATACAGAGGCTTATTTTTAACACAAAAATGTGACAGCCTACGATGACATTTTTATATTATTTCATTTTTAAAACAGTAGAATTGTCCTCAACAATATATTTTTGGGAACCGATTTAATAGTGTCCTATGAATTAAATAATTAAAAAAACAAACTTGCTGCTTTACCTGCGAACAATTGCAGGTTTCCAGACACTGTAAAAAAGATCCCCAATATCAGTGTATTGGGGTACTTTGTTTGGACTTTAAAACAATCACTAAGGTCTTCCTCCAGACTTTTTATTATATGCCATCAGTCCAAATACTTACAAGTCTGGGGAGGAAGTTTTAGTAATCTTTTAATTTAAAAAAAAACCAAACAACAAACACCAAAACAATATATATACTCCTGTGGCCTATTTTAAAATTTGATGTTAAAGAGCTACTTTTGTGAACTGAGTCAAATCCCAATCCTGTTGGCTGGGTCATGTTCTCACATGATAAATTCCTCGGATGAGGGACTCTGTCACTTACTTTGACCTGTAAAAATCTTCTATTTTAAGCAATATGTAAGATTTACTTAAAAAGAAAATTAACAGAAGCACCATTTCCCTTTTCTAAACTAATCTGTTTATACCAGTTCCAACAAACCATTACTATTAATAACAAGGTGGAATATCTGTCCCTATAGAAAGAGGCATCCTGCTGCGACACACTATCTTGTTTGCCTTTCATCACTGAGAATATTAATCTCATGCAGTTCCTGCTGGGACAAAGATTTATAGTTTCTCAGATTTTGGAAACAGTTAATTAAGCAGTTGCACTAACTGAGTTTCAGTAAAAGGAAGCCCAGAACATTTTGCAAAATGCAAAGTAAATCTCCTTACTCAACTTTCTGGTTCCAACTGCAGCAACTAAAGCAGCCTGAAAAGCAAAGAAGCCCTTTTCTAGACATGAAATGATCCACATCCTCCGCGCACTTTCACAGATAAATACTAGGACAAACAGGGATAAGACTGGAACAAAAGAAATTTCTTACCTCCTTGGAGCTTGCACTTGGAAAGCAAAGATCCTGTTTGAAAGGGAAACCTTGATCCACAATTAGCAAGGACAGGTAGGCTAGATTCAGAGGCACAAGTTATTCCCGCCTCGTTGACTTTATTAGAATGTAGGATGAAAGTAGGACTGGATAGGGCTTCCTTAGCTGTTCAAAGGTAAGAAAAAGAGATCTTCTGCTCCTTTGAGAGGCTCAGAAGTAACTGCTGGGCTAAAGATGAAGCTTAGGATACTCTGCAAAAGTTCCCCTTGTTTATAAAGCGGTGTGTGGTGTCTAGGAGGGAAGAAAGGAGGAGCTGGGAAGTTTGCTATCTTTAACCTCTCTTGCTTAGCGTGGTAGCTAATAGATCAAAGCTGCTAAATGGACTGAAGTCCTTGTTTGTGACTATAAACAAAGCGTCTTCTGGAATTCCCCGTTCCCTTGTAGACAAGCTCAAAGGATTCTCTTTACTGTTTCTTCTCTCTGGGTTCTTGGCCCCAGGTAATGAGATGAAGAGGGAGGTAATGAACTAAGTGGCTACTTAAAGTCCCACCAAAAAGACTGGCTGTGCTCTCCCAGATGTCAGAGAAGGATCAGTTAATGTGTGGGCTTCAGCAGGAATGTTGCACTAAGAAGGGCTTTTTTTTTTTTTAATGATATTACACTGGAGTTTTCAGTCCAAAGCTGGTGGGTGGAAGCAAATACCTTTGTGACTCTTAGCCTCCTCACATTAACTTGTTAATGTTTGCTCAGAGCCTTGAAGAATTTAACTGTTAACTGTAACACCCAGTTAATGTTGTAATACCCAAACAAGATCCCGCTCCCTGATATTAACTAGAGAGAACTATCTTAACAATATTGTATTTAAAAAAAGAAAAAAACAATATTTCCCCTCACAAGTTCTGTTCTGACATCACAAAAAGTAAGAATATCTATTACAGATACATTTTACTGTTGTGATAAGCTGAGCAAGAGCCATTTTTTGTTTTGTTTCGGTTTTTTTTTTTCCTAAATAAGAAGGCAGAGTTAGTCTGAACTGGTAAACAGTATGTTAAAAAAAAAAAAAAAAAGGGAGAATACTTTGCCCCTGCCCCAAAATCCTGGAGACACTGTATTCTATTGTTAGCTTGCTTGGGGGAAAGGAAAAAGAATGAGATAACTCTGAAGGAAATCTGGCTCTGGAAGACGGGGAAAGTCTGGGACATGTAGGACGAACGGCAGATTTTTAAAAACTGACAGCCTGTCCTAAAGCCTCCTTTCATATAAACACCTCCAAATTAGAGGTTTTCTATAAAAACTCACCATTTTAAGTTGATGGTTTGTAAAGTTATCCTTACTGTAGACTATTCAGTTTGATTTTCAAAAGCCAGAAAAAAATATTTCGCTTCACTAATCAAACATGAATTCTGAACTGTGGTGTCCACCAAAGATCAATAAATGTGTTCACATAAGCTCTGACTGAGTTCTGAAAATTCTTATATGCTTGATTTATATGTGAATAGGGCTGCCTGCTTGGATCACTCAGTGCAGTTAATCAGACGTGCACGTTGAATACTGTGCTGTTGGTACTGTGTACAAGGAAGGAAATCCTTTGTAGCAGAGACAGAATATTGCATAGTTTTAGCTTCCATAGCTTTCTGTAAAAAGTCATTTACTGACTATAAATACCTTTAAAACAGAGTACGGTTGTCACACCCATTGGTCTATAATAACAAAGCAGTTTGAGAATCGATGGAACACAAGCAGAGGACTGGACAGCAGAACTTTCTATCTGGGTGGTTTTTTAGCTGTATTTTCACAGTATCATGGCAAATAGGACCATTCAGAATCATACAAGAGCCACAGCTGTTTGCATATGCATCAGGATAGATGCTTTTAGTGGACATTAAATTTTCTACAAATGCAGAAGCATGACCAAACCTGTAGAACAAATATATGATTACATTTCTATGGCATTTCCTTTGTTCTGCCAGAATCAGGCTGCTGAACCATTTAACAAACCTGGCAAAATAAAGACAAATAATTACTGAGGCCATTTGTTTTGAAGAAATGCTATATGATATCTTTTTGAAAGCTATGGCATATTAGAAAGATTTCAAGATAATTACTCATAACTGTTGTCATTTACTGCAGCCTTAATTAATATGCTTGTTTTGCTAGCTCAAGTAGTATTCAGGAGACAAAACCCAACAAATTTGTCCATAGCAAGATAAGCAGAGAATAGCATTTCCCAGATTTATTTCCTACAGTGTCAAAAAATTGACAGTTCCTTGCTGTTCCTTAACAGCTTCTGATTTACAACTTCAGTTATCTACAAACAGTAATTGATAAAGTTTCATAGCAACTCTGCCAAGAAAGGAAACTGCCTGTTCCATCATACAGGAAAACACAATGATCTTTGCCCCAGAACAGAACAACAAACCCATGATTTTTAACAGGGAAATTGACAAAATAGCAAATGAAAGTCCAAATATGCCACAACAGAAGGAAATTTTACAATTAAAATTTTCACTAGGATACAACAATTAATTAGAAAAAAAAACATTTAGAAAAAGGGGGTTTGGTTAGGTTTTTTATTCTTTTTTTGGGTGTGATTTTTTTTCATTGAATGGTTAGAATTGGAAGGGACCTTAAAGATCATCTAGTTCCAACCCCCCTGCCACGGGCAGGGACACCTCCCTCTAGACCAGGTTTTTCAAAGCCTCATCCAACCCGGCCTTGAACACCTCCAGGGATGGGGCATCCACAACTTCTCTGGGCAACCTGTGCCAGTGCCTCACCACACTCACAGTTAAGAACTTCTTCCTAATATCTAATCTAAATGTACCCTCTTCCAGTTGAAAACCGTTACCCCTTGTCCGATCACTCCACTCCCTGATAAGGAGTCCCTCCCCATCTTTACTGTAGGCCACCTTTAGGTACTGGAAGGCTGCTCTAAGGTCTCCCTGGAGCCTTCTCTTCTCCAGGCTGAACAACCCCAACTCTCTCAGCCTGTCCTCATAGGAGAGGTGCTCCAGCCCTCTGATCATTTTCATGGCCCTCCTCCGGACTCCCTCCAACAGGTCCATGTCCTTCTTAGGCTGAGGGACCCAGAGCTGGACACAACTGTTTTCTTTTTACACTCTAATCTCCCTTGAGCATAATTAGAAAGTACCTTAGCTTTAATCGCCGCTTAAAGAAGGTACCTTAAGCTGAGCAGTGACAACAAATTTGAAGTTCATCAATTCTGCTAGACCCTACAAGCTATACTTTGCAAATCTGTTGGGCAATTATCATCCTATTAAACAACAATTCCACCGCAGCTCCCTGGTGGAATGCCACAGTGCATTCATCATAGGCAATATAGGGGAAGATGGTCCAACAGGGAGATCTGTGATCTGAAAACAACACAGATATGATACAGCCTTGCATCATTTACACAATGTGCAAACTCTATGTTCTAAGTCTTGAGGAAGAGAAGGTACTACTATGGCTCTTTGTTCAAGTTAGGAACCTACCAGAGTCAATCACTTAATAAATAAATCAGCTTGAATAATATCCCTTTTGTATATTCACTTTTATTCTGTGTATTTATGTGATCAGCCTTGAGTAAGAAAAGATTTAAGATAGAAAGTGAAACTATAGCTACTTATCTATGGACAATCAAAACAGTGTTGGACATTACATTGCTACAGGACTTCAGCATAAGCTTAAGAGCTTTGTTGGAATAGGGCCTAAATATGAAAAATCTTTGTTAAGCCGCTGATCTGTCTTGGCTGAAAGTCATCAGACTGGCTTCAGAGCATTCACTTTGCATTCTGGCATGAATTAAAGACTGAGGCATCTGATGCCGATTTTAGTCCTACTTTCCTGGGGTTTTGTAGGGTTGAGTCAGAATGGTGATGCTATTCCAGGGTAGAATTCAGCTGTGTTCTGTTTTACATAGAGGAAAATATTTAAAGCAGAAGTACTGTGCTTACGTGGTGAGTGGTAAACCTATTCAACAAAAGTTAAATTGTATCAAACACACAAACCATGAATTCTTCTTAGGCTACAGAGAACAAAAAGGCTTTATGGGCACCATTCCAGTTCCAATGCAAATGGCAGAGAAAGATGTGAGAGCTCCTAACCCAACAAATGCAGAAAAACATCTATCCACATATCACTCTCAAAACAACTGTTTTCAATAACATGAGCTATGCTTTATGTAAATGGATGTTTAGGAGCAAAAGTACAAAGCAATACTTGTTGCAAGATCTGATGTGTCGTTTTTGACATCCTGGAGAGAATGTTTTCTTCTTGTCTCTCTCAACACTTCTTTCCTTTCTCTTTCCAGAGCAGGGAAGGGTATCATGTCAATTCTAAAGTTTTAACCAATGTATCTGAAACTGAAGCCATGGTGCTGCTACTGTAATTAAAGCATTTCTCACAAGGGCTTCTAAATGCAGGAGAAAAATAATAAGGCACATGGATTTAATTTTATGCAAGTTCTTCATCAAATTGCAGATCTATACAATCTGGTTTAAATCAGTGAAGCAGGGGAGCTTGAGCAACCAGTCAGGCTCCACTCTTGCACATTAATGAATACCCCATAGAGTAGGCTGATATCCAAGAAAAGACTATCAAAATTATATTGCTTTTATTATTTAGAAATATTCCACAACACAATGTAATGCAATGTCATTTCAGCAGAACAGCTAATGCCTTGGGAAGCAGAACAGTTATATCACAACAAGCATCTTACCAAGTACTTACATAAGCAAGAACTACAAGACTGTTTCTGTAAGCCTTTAAGCCAGTGAGTCTGTATTTCCTTCTGAGATATTGGCTCTGGCAGAAGGTACAGCAAAAGATCATCACAGTTCATGTACGGGGCACTTTCCCCTGTAGTTAGAACTAGACAGTGGCATTGTATTACTAAAGAACATCTTTTAAAGAAGGAAGAGAACTGTGTGTAACAGGGAATAAAAAAGATTTCTTAGAAAATTTCCTGCCATTCTAAATGTTTAAGACATATGATTGTTACAACAAGAAAATAATTCCAAAACAACCTTCACATAGTTTAAAATATTTTTTCACAGGATTCTGTAACGTTTCTATTAACTCTGTTGGTTGTATCAGTTTTTTTCAAAGGCTATCTGAACAACAGGTATTCATAATGATTGGTGCAGTACCATTTTTAAGGTCTCATATCTGTGATCACTGAAGAGAATAGGAAAATTCCTATGTATATTATTGGTGATGGCACAAAGATTTCTGTGCCAGAAGAATCCAGTGGCACTGGTATAAAATGTAAAGAATTTTTTTTAAGCTATTCTGTGCCTCAGTTTGTCAAATGGGCGTAGTCACAGTTAGTATAGTAGGTTAGGTACCCCAGAATTGTTTAATATGAATTTCACCTTTTTCCACTTCTGAGTGTCCTATGAGGAAACACTTAGCTTCTCAAATACATTTTCTGTAAAGGTTCTGTAATTATTTCTTGCTTTTGTGGCATGTACAAAATATTTATAACCTGAGTTTCTGTGATCTCACAGAGATTAAATTGTGCAAACTTGCAATTTCCCGTAACTTAATAAGTAGCATCATCTTCTCAGTGAAAACACAGATACAAGAGTTGACTTTCTATAGAATTTTTGGGGGGGAGTGGCAGGGGGGAGCATTCCTTACTGGTTTGAATACTTGTGAAAAGAAAACATGAAAGGGGTAATAAAACAGTCAAGCGACATCACTTCAAAAAGTCACACTAATATCAACAGAAAAATCATTTACAATGCTGCACTTTTTTAATGCAGTGGGGGAGGTTAGAGAGGTAAGCTAAAGTGTTCCAAAATAGTTATTAAATGAAACATTATATATAAAGATGTGAAGGACTCCTGGCTTTGTTTAGCAGATGGAGATTAACTCCTGAAAGATCTGTATGTACTCAACTACTAAGAAAATCATCCCAAGTATCTGTGGGAAAGCGAGTCTCTTAGGTCAGGACTCCCTGTCCTCCTCCAAGCCAGGCTGCATAACACAGGTCACCTGCAATGAAGCACCTTTCTTCGCATGGGCACAATCAAAGTGTCTCATTGCAAAATGTCCTTTGTGGGGCCCTGGTCTGTACAATATGGCACAGATTTTGGGCAGGATAGTTTATTCTGTACTGAACTCCCTGCTGCCATAGCTAGATTTCTGCTAATGGCTAAGCTGCCACCCTACACCACACTGGAATCTGCAAGGTAGACCTATTTAGTGTGCCACAAGTCTTTTTAACTCCACTGCTTTGTAACAAGAAGATAATACTCATTACCCTGTGTATACAGAACTTAGAGTTTATTCATTTGTGTGCTGCTCATAGCTCTGACTATATCAGAAACTTTACTGATCTAATGGAAAAATCTTTACTATGCCAAACCAATTCCTACATGCCTTTTTTCCTCGCACAAGACCTTATGTACCACGGGGTCAGTTAATCAGCTGACCTGTTCTTGCGCCACTGAGCTGGAAATGGCTCTTACAGTAAAAGTGTACAAATATTCCACTCCCAAGGAGAAATTTGAAAAAAAGAAGATTGTTCAGTCCTCTTCTAAACAGAGAATCAGGTTTACTTGTTTGTTCCTTGATCTAGAGAGCTGGTATCATTTCAGAAGCCATAGAAATAAAACCATGTTGAATGCAAAAGGCTAAAGCTTTTCATCTTACAGTAAATTCTCGGTTCTGAAGCACAGTTAATTAAATGACATGAAGCAGTACTACACCTTGGTGATACGTGTTTCTTCTGATTCACCCACTTCTGGAATTTGCATAGATTAAACTAATCTAGAGAACAAATCTAATTTGTTTCAATCCAACTAATCCAGAGATATCATAATACATGACTACTATAATAAATATTATCATAATAAGTGATAGCAAGTCATGAGTAAGTAAGGTAACCTAACTGATTCATATAGGCTTAAAGTTAAATTCTGTGCCCACTGATTTTCTAGTTTTGGTAATTTTTCCTGAGTTACTTCCCGTACCAGAAACCAAACATAATGTGTGCAGGCAATATGGGAGAACCTCAGTGTTTTGTGGAACATAGATATTATCCTGTTTCTACTATGCAGCTGCTGAAATAAGTTAATTTCTAGAGACCATGGTCTTCAAGGGCAGAGGTTACAGAGATCAGGAAAACTCAATGTGGAGTCTTTGAAAGTTTGGGGCCTTATCTGATACAAATGCAACTGAACTAAGGTCAGTTAAATGGGACCTATCAATTTAAACTAAGTGTGAATCCGAAATCCTGGACCTCTGGATAATGGATGTTCAAATGTAACGACACTACATCCAGCTTGTTTCTGGTATTAAACAATTGATATAAAGAACACATTGCTAACAAATGCTAACTCACCAGACCCAAATGTTGGGGTTTTTTCCCCTCAAAAATGTATCATTAATGTGGTATTTAATCTCAAAGGGAGGAAGGCAAACTTCTTTTGGACTCCATGCACAGTTTTCTTCTCCAGTACCCAAACATGCATAGGAAATTCATCAGCAGTGCCACTCAGCACTCTTGCAAGTAGTGACAAATAACATCTGCAATGGAAATGGCAGGGAAAATTAGATTGACAGAATGTAATTACTTGCATTGGAATCTGGCCAAGACATTCAAATTAGCGATAGGACGATGAGAAAAATCTTGTAACAAAATCTGAAGCCAAGTAACACCTGGAGTGCTCTTTTTGCTAGGCAGATGCAATATCAAAACCTGGAGGATGGTAGCAGCAGCCAGAAAGTTAAACAAGACTTATTCTAACACCAGGTGTATGCCACTTGTAAGAATACACACAACATATCTGCCTGAAGGATGTGGCAAACCACCTCAAGGTGTTCCTCAAGTGTGAAGGGGAGGAAAATCAGCTTCTGGACAAAATGATTAGAACACACTGGAATGTGGCTGGTGACCTCTGCTCCAGGACGTGTAAGAAAAGAAGTTGGCTAAAACTGTCATCAAGTGTATGGTAATTTGAGTAAGTTTTTCTTGACATGTTAGGTTCCATGACACTTTCCAGAAGAGATGAAATAACCACAGAAACTGCCTCTGGCTTTGTTTGCCAGAACTTAATAAAATAATATTTATTTTTTTAAGATTTGACCTGGAGATTAGCTCTGCAGAGCCAATAACTAAGAAAACAGATCAGATACTCTGAGAACTAAACACTTCACAGGAAGACCTCTATTATAACACAAAGAAAATATCTGTACCTATGTTGCCCAGGGAGGAGGTGGGCTTGGTGGCATAACAATCTGTAACAGTGTTCAAATTAATTAGAATTTGATTCTAGAATAAGCCTACTATCTCCCCTTTTTCTACTCCTCCTTCACTATACAACAAACAAACAAAAGATGTTTATGTTATGGAGAAGTAAAGAAGCTAGAAGGATGGTTAGTGAGTAAAGACACTGAAGGATGGAGACAAAATCTGTTTGTCCATCCCTGCTTCAGATGCTGTCTGGTTGTAGGGTAGCTTTAAGATGCAGATTGGTGTCTACTGAGTTTTCCAAGGTGGCCCTTCCCCCTGCCTGAAGCTCCTTTCTGTACAATGAAGAGAACAAGGCTTGTTTGCCTCCTGGAGAAAGCAAAAGATAAAAATAACTGGTGTCAGTAACTGACGTGTACAAAATGTTATGTTCTCTTAGATAACTGTTGGATGAATCCAGAAAATAAAGATGGAAAAATAAAATCTCAACTTGTGTTTGGATTTTCTAGGAGACAAAATAGACCTTCTGCAAAAAAAAACCCAAAAAAGCCCACAATCAAAAATACAGTAAAATCAAAAACCTTAACTTTTAGTAGTATCACCTAGCAGTTTCCATCATTATTTATCATTAGGGCTAAGGAAATGCTCACTCTGTGATGGAGCATGGAGCTCGATGATCTGCCCTGCAATGTGCCAGCACATCCTCTTGTTAGAGCTTGTTAGCACTTGTAAAATAACAGTTAGTTTAATAACAAAGGTAGTATGGCTGGTGGTAACTCAGAGATCCCAAGTTATATGCAACATTTCATAGGGATGGATGCTGGTGAAGGAGAGGAGAAGCATAGCCTGTAAGAGATGTCCCAAAATCTGAATCTGGCATCTTTTGACAGTGCTGGACAGCTCTGCCATACCACAAGAAAAAGTGGAAGGAGAAAAGGAAAGGACACAGGCTACTAGAAAAGAACAAGGAAAATGCTGAACTAGGTATTGCAACAAGGACCACAATTATCAGTTCTGAAATTACCTCAATTCAAGCAATTTCTGTGATTTTTTTTGGGTTGAGAGATCCTGTATGATATAACATTTACACACTCCAGGTAAATATATATGTTACTCCAGATATGTGTATGTTATATAAGCTTATTGCTTGTCTTCTGTTTTCCCACACCCAGCTTTCAAATCATCTAGCTACCCCAATTTTGAACAGTAATTTTTTATTTCGCTAATCTGTAGGCAAGCCAACATCATAACAAGCAAGCAGCTATGGATCATGCTCTAGTGGTTCTCAGAGAAGCAAGGAAAAAAGCAGTAAAGCCTTGAAGGAGCTTTGAATATCAGAAAAATCTTTGGCAATAACTGAAGTGCATAGTATTTCTGAATTACGGGAACGTAAAGCAGTAGAGAAGATGAGAAGAACTGAATAGGCTTAAAAATATCCTCAAAGATCAGTGCTGCTCAGAGGTTACAGGCAGCGTGAAACATCCTGCCAGTATATAAGGAACAGCTTCAGGAGCATGTTTCTGATTCACAGTCAGCAGGACAAGAAAAGTATTATTGTGCCATCCCGATGAGAAAGTCTGAGGATACCCTGAAGAAATACCCAACATATTTCCTTCTGAGGTAAATGAAGAGTACAGATGACCCAGCAACTGGCTTCAAATCATTATAGTCCATATGTTTTCTAATGCCTGGTCGTATACAACGTCATTGCCGTTACAGAGCCAATTGGACCCTTTATGTTCCTGACCGAGGGCCAATAGGTGCAGCCAGGTTCCCAGTGCAAATGGATTATAGTGGGCAAGTGAGCCATGAGGTCCGGCAAGGCAGACAGTCTCCACAAACAGGAAAGTAATAGCTGCTTGCCAGCTACCTAATTGTGGAGTTGGTGTCTGCTGGGAAGCCAGCTGCCTTCCCAGCCTTCCAGATGGAAATGAGAATGTAAAAGAAAGTAGACAATGAAGGGTACATGGAAATCAAATTAAATAAACACTATTTGCACTACAATTGTGATCTGTTTTGACTGGCCCTCTTTTAAGAAAAGCGCCTCCGGGATTTTCTTTTTCTGCATCTGGTAAAAAAGTAAGTTGAGTATAGAAGGTGATGAAGCAAAAGTACTAGATAGCCTCTCTTACATTTGCAGCAGCCGTCTTTAGTCTCCAAGTATACAACCACTTTTAGCAGCTCTGAGTGAAAAGTTCAGAGGTTCCTATTTGATTATTGCAGTTTGGACTTCTACATTAATCTTGTCTAAATTCTTCCAGTCTGCAGCTGAAACAACTGCTTGTATTTCCTTCTCTTACTGTTTCCATCCAGGGCAGTAATGCCAGGACTTCTTCCTAGTCCTGATCAATGAGAACAAGAGATAACAGCTTTTTGGAGCCCCAGAAGAAGAGGGCAGGTAATTTCTTGTTCACACAACACTTAGATAATGCCTGAGATAAGATGAACACTTATCTGAACAAGCTTCCTTATACTGACTATTAGCAGAGCATGGAGGGTAGAGTTCCAGCTGACTCACTGATGTCAATACTAAGGTATTTATTTCAGTGCGGCGTATTTATCCTAAATTACATAATCAACCATTTTCAACAGTGTAAAATTAACACATGTCCCCCTGTTGATAGTACATGGTTCTGACCATTAAGTCACAGCTGAAAAACTCTGCAGAAATCTAATAAGGTCATTGCTGGATTACAAATCACTGCAACTTCAGTACTAGCAAGTCCATCCAAAACACTAGACAATCCTCTGAAAACTCTGGATTTGACCACGGTCATCAGGAGAGTTTAGAAAGAAAAATACATGCTTCTCTTTAACTGCCTAAGTAGGATAAGAGCTAGTTCAGGTAATACCACACAGTATTTTTAGATTTATATAAAAAGATACAAGTTTTATTACACAGAACAAAAGGGAGAGCACAGATGCGAACTAAACAAATCAGGATCTGAACAACTAGAAATTGCAGGAATTTTCACCAGTCTCTTTTTTGAGCTCCAAATATTTTGCAGAGATACAAAATCAGTTTTTAGGTCTTACAGATATTTTCCTCCACAAGAAACAGCCCCAACAGTTTTTATTGCCAGTAAGGGTATCTGAATGTATATTTCCATATTCATGCCAATATTCATATGAAATAATCAACTGATTTCAAGTAGTACAATAATCAGGTAATGTATATTTTATAGAAAGAAACTTCAATTATTTTACTTTTAATTTAGGAACTTACTTAAGTAATTAAGTGCTCAAGATTAGAACAGAACAGTGCATTTTCCAGAGTTTCTAAACCTACAAAGTACAACATAAAAACAGCAAATTGATAGATTTAAGAAAAAGATCAGCTGCAGAAAAAAATGTTTTGAAATTATCTATGGTATAATGAAAAAAAATTGTAGCAAACCTGGGAAGACCACTTGATTACTAAAATAACATTTGTCCAGCTTTATCCATCAGCATGTTAGGAATTTCCTGTACTGATCATCTGTTGCTTCTATACTGAACTCCTTAACCATTATACATGATAGGGAGGATAGTTTACTAGAATACTATAGTTTTCTCAGGTACATTTTTTAGAATAATAAAAGAATATTAGGGCAATAATGTTGATAAATATGGAGTGCTACAGCTTTATATTCCTAGGTACCTCCTAAGGAGGTATTTTTGTAAAATCCTAGTTAGATAGCAACTGCCTTCCAAAACATATCATGTAGAGAGACAGTCAAAAGCCATTGTAAAGATAATCAAGTCTTTCATACTACTGTCCACGGATTTCCTTCTTGTCAGAAACCCAGCCTCTAAGTACCACTTGTCTTTAGAATAATGGTAGATACCGCTTTTATGTTTTCTGCTGACACAAAAGTTAACTACCAGCCCAGGAAAACTGGAATGTACTTCGCAGAATCACACATTAAGTCTTCCTGGGTATTTTCCTAACAAACCTGGTAGCAGGAATAAGCCCAGGTTCCTTGAATTATGCCACAGCTAGATCAAAATGAACAAAATGCATCTTTACAAAATAAGTTTTCTTACTACCTTTCTATTGCTGACTTATGGGTCCTTTCCATAGAAAGAGATTTCTGTAAGTAAAATGAGCTTTGATCCAGGTTCACAACTGATGGAAAGTAATTTGAATGTGGTTCACAGTTGGTGTGAATTAGTGGAGCCCAGCTGACCTTATTCTAATTTGATAGCTTCTACCACTACAGATTTGCATTTAGAAATTAAACTCATCAAGTCAAATCCAAATACTTTCATATCCTCTCCAATCATAGGGACAATAAAGAGTACATGTTCTTTGGCCTTTCAAATGCAATTATTAGTCAGAAAAACACTCAGCTAAATGAATCTCTCCCTCTTGCCATCTTCTCTCTTTTCTAGGTCTGCTTTACAATATTTTTCCCCCTACTTTGTGTTCCAGAATTCATCTCCCTCTGTTACTACAACTGAATTTAAATAGTTCATTTTAACATTAGATGAACTTACTTTAAAAATTAAGCTAATTTTTCTTTTTGATAGATAGTCCTGTATGCAGTTCCATTCCTTAAAGTGTCAGGCATATAGTGATGAGCTCATCCTTTGCTCATAAGCAGGGATCTGACCTTACAAGTTTGTGCAAACAATATCAGAAAACCAAGCACATAAATAAAGCAAGCCAACAAGTGTTTGATAGAGCACTTTCTAAACAAATACAAAATTTGCTCAGAGTAGCAATAGGCTAAAAGAAAGGATGCCCACTCAATGACAAAAGATTAAACAGGCAATCTTGTGGCCAGATTAATTGGTAGGATGACAAATCTCTTCCAGGACTATGGCTGTGTCATTGATGAGTAGATGCCAAGCCCAAGCTCCCAGAGATTCATAGACCTTAAAATTCCTACAAATGCCTCCTGGAAGGTGTTTAGAACTATTAATCTATATTGCAGGAGTCAACCTCCTCACTTGTCAACATACACACACAGCTGGCAGCTGTCCCTGGACCACATCAGAGGCTTAAGTTCGCTTTTCCTGCTTGTCCCCTCTGTGGTTATTCAGAACTATTTGTATTTCCTTTTAGCATTATGGGATTTCCTTTATTTGTCCCCCATAAAACTGGTATTTATCAGGAAACAATTTCTGGCATCTAACACCTACACAGCATCCTTTCTTTCTGTTTTTATCATATCTATGACCTTAGAAGGTCTCCTGTAGTTTTTCCACCTGACGCTGCTGCAGCTATAAGCCAGCTATCTCCAGGTATGACAGATGGCAGAGGAGCTGCCTGTATTTTCAGTTCAGAGTCAATCTTTTCAACAGGTTATGACAGTTTATGCCACTATCCTTCTTTATGCTTTTTCTGCTTTAAAAAAAAAAAACAAAAACCAAAAAAAACCAGGAAAAAACCAAACACCACCCTACATTCTGCAGTAAGCGTGGGCAGTTGGAACAAGGAAGATATTTGGGGTGGTGCAGGGTTAATCACAGTTTTGAGGTGTGGGTAGATGTGAAGTAGTTTGTATTACTAGGATAAGGAAGATCTATTTCTTTAAACATCTTTGTAAAAGTATCTATAAAAATGTCTGTTCATCATTATTTCTGGCCTTAAAAGCCTCCTGTCATTTCAGAGTATAGGAGAGAGGGGAGAGGCAGAAATCCAAGTTCTATTTAGCATCTCTGTTACTTTTTAATGATCTCTTCAGCGTCTTAAATGATCATTTAATATCTTCTGTCATCATTTTTCAGAGTCCCACACAATCCTGAGCGCTACTGTCTGTTTTCACGGCTCTTAGCTCTCTAGCGTTGCAAGCCATCAGCAAGCTTTTACTCCTGTCTAAACTGGCTAGGATAATAGCCATATCCATCACAACGTAGATTCAGTGACAATTCATTGTACTTATCCTAAACATCCTCAATGTAGTTAATTACTTGCAAGTCCATAAAGTCTGTTTTTCCTCTGCTCAGTGTGAATCTGTCCCATTCCATCTCCTTTCAAGCCATTGTCTCTTACACTGGAAACATCAAAAGCTGTATATTCCAGCCCAGTTACATCAATGCCTGTGAAAAGCCACTGCATCTCATTTGAGCCCTTTCATTACAATCATTTATCTTTAAAAAAGTCCATTATTATTTTTTATGTCTGGTAAATTCTACTTTCTTTCTTTTAGTGGAATTGGAGAAATAAAAATGATTTCCAATTAATTTTTCTGTCAAAATTTATACCATCTCCTTAGTACCCTCTCCTCTTTTATGTGTTTCACAGGATCTCACTAGAAATTTTGCTATTTTATCCTCTGTTCATATTTTTATTTTATATCTTCATTAAATGATTCGTTCCTGCTTTCAAATGTCTCTCCTCACTAACATCTAATTTATTGGTATTTAATTTGGCTAGAAATACCTTGAATATAGTTTTTACATTAATCTATATCTCTTACAAGTTTATTTGAAATGAGAATCAATGAACATACTCTTTTCTTCTGTTTTAACTTCTCATATGATATGACAAGTACTCCAGAAAGCTATGAACTGCTTGTTTTCTCTCCAAGAATTCCTAATGTCTACTTAGATGTTTATAAATATATTTCCAAATTCTGGCAAAGTAAAAACCAACTTATCAAACCCCATAGTTTATTTCACAATTTATATCCTCTAAAAAACAGAAAGCATAAACTACCATTAGAATAAAAACAGGCAAAACAAACAAATACTCTGCAAAAATGAAATACAAAGAGTAATATGTAAATGAGTAACTAAGAGCTGACACTCATTTTAGTAGTATTCAGAATACATAATTCTGTAAGTGCACACAGATATCTGTTTTAAGCTTAGATGCCCAGTATTGATAATCTGAATATTTTGATGTTAAAATATTCCCCTCAGTTTTCCTTAAGATGCATTGTTTGTGTGCCCGACAGAAGACAGTACACTATGCAGTCCCAGACTGCTGATATCATTAGTTGGACAGAAGCATGCATTGTTCTGCTTCTTTTTCTAGTTAACTTTTTCTTTCCAGACAAGTTTTTCATATTTAGAGAGAAAAGAAAAAATATACCATGTGGAGACACGTTCAAACTCAGATAAATTTGTGACTTTTTATTTACACTGGCCATGAAACAGACTTCCTCAAGATGTTGAAATTTTAATACTGAATGATGATTTTATTCTAATGTGAGCTTGTGCACTGTAACTTTCTACACTACTTCTGGTTTTGTATGCATTTTCATCTAGTTTATTCAGGAAGTTAGAAAAGAAAGAAAAAAGAAAAGAGAAAAAGCATGACAATTCTGCCTTCCTGTGCCTTAAAAGAATCAAATTTGAAATTGATAAAATAAGTGTTGAAAAGGTTTATTTTTCAAATTAACAGAACAATCCAGTCTTGCTTTTTCCCCAAGAATGTTAATAAAATAGGTGTATTTGAACATCCTCATTTGCTGAGACTTGTGCAGATCTCGCACCCCAGGAGGTCAGAGCAGACGATGATACGCTGAGCTTTCTGCCCTGCATTGCCAGCACAAGTCCAGCTCATGGGAGAAGAATCTGTTCCCTCTGCTTTTTGTGTGTAGACTAGTCCTCACACAGACATTCCTAAAACTGCAGGCACTGACTTATCAGAGTTTCAGAGAAAAAAACCCCAACAAACATACCCAAAAAGATAGTCCCCATTGCATGATTTTTTTTGTGTTCCTTCCTCACTCCCTACATCAGGGAAAAGGCAAGGAAGCAACCAAGGGCAACAGAACTGGGACTTGGAATGAAAGATACTGCTGGGCAATGGATATTAGGGGAAAAAAGTGTCCAAAGGGAGTATGCAAAGAAATGTAGACTTAGAATCATTGGAAAATCCTGTACCATCTTTTGTGAGAGAAAAATTGAGGACAAATACTAAGCACAACTCCTGAATCTAGAGACTCAGCTGAATTCCCCAGTAAGACTATGCCTCCCCAGATAAATGCACAAAAACATATCTAAGTGGAGGAGCTTTCTTCCCTTCAGCAATGCTGGCAAACTCTAAAAAGGTAGTTTTGGCCCAAACTAACTGCAAAGCTATGTAGAAAAGAAAGAAAAAATAAATATCAAAGCTCAAGCCTACCGTTGTCTTTATTAAGAGTAAGCAATAAAATCCAACACTCCCTTCTCCTCCCCTCCCTCCGCTATAAATTTAGCGCTTGGCTAAATTTATTGAGCAGTTATTTCCAGGAAACTTTTTTCACTATCACTGTCTCCCTCCCCTCTCACTACAAGCCAGCAAAGGAGTTGGGAGAAGCTTGACTTTATAGCAGAGGACAGCACTGCTAGGGGAACAGAAGAAACAGATGACAACCGGGTGCAGAGCCATCAATTCTTTAGCTGGAATATTTTGGCATTCAAGGTTTTGGATTAAAAAGTGAGAGTAGGGGTAAGGGAGAAAGTTTAAAGGGAGCCTCTGAATAGAGACAGAGAATGGGGCAGGAAAAGCAGCAAGGTAAGCAATATATATAAATTTCCAGGATCCATTGTGTGTCCTGAATTGGAAGCTTATCAAAAAGAGCATAAAGCTGGTCTGATGAGATAACGCAGCGAGTGGTATTGGAAGAAAACCATAATCTGTTAACAGAACCCTACACAAGGCATTTTTTTTGTGTTACATAATAAGTGTACTTGGGCATTCATAAAGTGACACATGGCACACCTCCTGATGAATGGCTAGCAGTTGAAATGGCTGGTCTCCGAGCAAACTAGAAGTGCTCAAGGAGGAGTTGCTTCCAAAAAGCAAAAACTTTCCAAATGATGAGATACTGACAGGAATTCATTGTCTGTCAGAGATATCAAAACAGTTTTCAGGAACTTGTAAGGAAAACTTTTATCTCTTGTCATTATTAGCTTTCTATCTGTGACTCTGGGGTTTTTAGTATTTTTTAACTTCTGTTTGTGCCTGGGAAACAGCAAAAGCAATTTATGTGCTCCATCTGCTCAGGGTAAATAATGATTAGCATCTTTACTCCCTTGAAATAGGACTTTTTTTGAAAACTAGGTTGGCTCATTGCTGTCTTGATTTTTTATCAGCATGTTTTGCCTCATATAATGGCACTTCAGCATCTTCTGCTAGTACTGGATGCAGGTCATGGGAGTCTTATTTGCACATGCTTGAGAACTACAATTAGGATGAAAAAGCATAATCTGTTATGCTTTAAATGTAAGTTTTGATCTCCAGAGATAGATATGAACTAAAAGTGGTAGAAGTATTCCGTTTCCTGTAAAATAATTGCAAAATCACCAGGGACTCTTGTGGACTTCTTCAAGAATGTTACAGAATAAAAAAATTCAGGGTGCAATCATTACAATTTTGAATTGAGGAAATAAATTACTTGAAGTGAAAGGATACAATCTGGAACAGATCCAATACCCAGGCTCTGCTGTAAAGGAGAACGTGTCAACATATATGTTCTCATCCGAAGTTAACAAGGCAAGAAAGCTTTCACGGTTCACCGTTACCTTTTCTTATGAGAAATTAAAACACATTTTCATCTATAAGAACATAAGGAGTGCTCTATTGAGTAAGACATTACTCTGTCAAGCCTCTGTTCTGCTCTGGACAGTGGCATACAAGACACCATTAAGGAGGACAAACAAGCTTTGCCCTTTTGAACAGTCCACTAGCCTTGTCATTCCCTTGCATCCACACCTGCTGCATTGGCGGCCCTACAGCTAGTTCCCTTTAATGAGTAATCACTAATTTACTCCTTTTACAAAAAGAATTTGTCTAATTCCTTCTACTATTTGCTGATACTGTCCATCTGTCACCTCAGCCTCCTGTGGCAACAAATTCCAGAAGTTCATAACCACCTTAACAGAAAAGTATACATCCTTTGTTTTAAGCCAACCTCCGACCAGTGTCAGCCAGTACCCTGTTAGTTCTAGCACCGAGGGACTTGGTGAAGAACAGCTTCGCAATCACTTTATCGCCATGACTTCGTAAACCTTGGTTGTGTCCCCTACTTCAGCCTTTTCTTCTCCAGACTGAGGAGTCCCAGCTTTTCTTAGTCTTCTTATAAGAGAGTGTCCACATCTTTAGTCATTTCAGTTGCCATTCTCTGCACCTTTTTTAACTCCATCACATCTTTCTTGAGATGCAGAAAACAAAACTGCCTACAGTTGGGCACACCAAGGTTTCATTTAGTCATAGTGTGTTGCCTTCTCTTCTGTTCCCATTTCTCTCTCTCTGATTGCACCCAGAATTTTGCTGCCTTTTCTCTTCTCCATCATGAGATGACGATTTTTTCCCATCCATTAATTCCTATCTTTTAACTAGCTTTCCAATATATAAAAGAACGTTTAATCCAATAGCATCATGATTTATTGGGAAGGGCAACGAACATCATAAATGTAATAGAATAGGAAAACAGAAGAGCACGTGGAGCCCAAAATGCAGCTAAATTACTTTGTGTCCTCATTCTTGAGGAAAATTGAGTACAAAAAATTCGGTATCAATTGTGCCAGGCTTCTTATGTTCAGAGGAGAATGAGCACAGTACAGTGAACAGCAGAAATATGATGGTTAGTAAACTAGTCCTTGTCATGTGGCGTATCTGTTGTGCCTGTTTAGCTGATAGCATTTCCTCTAATGCCTAACAGAGATTACAACCGAAATCAACAGGAAAGCTCTTGCCAGTTAATTAAGACCTGCCAATTACCATCTTTTCATCAGCACATTACGAAAGAGCTGCTTGCTACAGAACAGATAAACAGACTAGCAGTTTTTGCATATGTGTGCATGCACACAAGAGATTAAAAAAAATATATGCATCTACAACATTAAATCAAAGTATTTTAAATAGTTCCTGGTCTAGTGAACAACTGTTGAAGATCAACAGACCTGTTTTCTCTGAATGTCAAAATAAGTTGCATGCTGAGTGGGATAATTTTGTAGATCAGTTAGCTCATATATTAGACTAGAAAGCTAATGACTACCTATTTTTCTACAGTATTTTGAGATTTGTGAATGAAGACAATCAAAAGAGTAAAAAGCCTTACTAGTTTATAGTCTTTCAAGGTGATCTGGTTTTATTTCTAGGAACACTTAAGAATATTCATGAAAAATATTGGGTTTAGGTTTCACGGGAGGCATTAAAGAGAAAGTCCAGCTAGACTTTTGGCTGAAGATCTCTGTCCTAGCTTTTTGATGTTTCCACACATAACATAATGGAATATGTTCCCCTGATCAGTGACAGCATCAGAATTTGCCATTTCTCAGCTGAGGTCCGAGACTCACATTGACCAGTGGAACTAGCCACAATGTTTACACGTGTCCATCCAACCTGTCCCCAGTGGGTTGTTATCTCTAGAGAAGGAATGCCTTGTATGCTCCTGTGTTCTCCTTGAGCACCTATTACATTTACCAGCCAAGAGTGTTAACATGTTCTGATTCCATTTATGGTTTATGCCAATCTATGCACCAAAAGCTAAGGAGTAAATAAGAACAGGCACACTAAGAGAGAACGTCCCTCTAGCACAGTATTTCTCCAACAGTGGCAGTAGAATAGTAAGGCAGGGCAAGCACGAGATTCTTCTTGTATAGCTTCTAGCTATTTTCAGTACCTTCTCTTCCCATCCCTCTCCCCCGTCCCCCTCTATCTTGAATAGATCTCTCCTGTTGATCTGTCTAGTCCCTGCATCAAGTTAATTTAAACTTCGGCATCCACAATGTCCTTGGGCAAGGAGTTTCATGGGCCAGTTATTTACTGTGTGAAAAATTATCTCCTTTTGTTTTGAACTTAGCTCCTTTGAGTTTCATTTGATGCCCCCTTATTCTTGCATCCCTGATTTTTCTTATAATTCTGTAAACCTCTTAGTCCTTTCTTTTGCAGACTAAAGTATTGTATCTTACTGAACTCTTCCTCATACAGAAGCCTGACAAGACACATCCCATTCAACAGCAGCCTTCAGCCACTGCTACATGGACTGCCATGCTAAGTAACTCTTTCAGATACTCCCCATTTTGTCTGTTTGCAAATGAGAGTCAGAATCACAAAAGGACTGGCCATATGTCTACTCCTAAGCTACTGAAAAAAGCAAAATGAAACAGGCCAACTTAAACCACATAGGAAAAGCTAAGGTGGGGTTTTATTTTCAAGCTCAGAAATTCCCTTTTTGGTATGTTGGCAGGGAGGAAAAAGGAGAGAAAGCCTTGATAAAGCCAGTTGTATTTAATAAAAGGGGATAAATTTTGAGAATTTTTTCCTATAGAGTAAGCATACAATGACCTTAAAAACCTGATGACATTTTCCCTTGGACTATGAGCTTAGACTCCTTTAATGGTTCCATCTATACCACTGGGAACTATAAACCACTTACTGCATATGTCAAACTTCTAACAAGACCCCCTAATACTTCACAATTTTTTTCCCTTGGATATTGTACAGAAATATAATCTCTGCTGGGATTTTGAGAGAATTTTAAAGGCATTTATCTCTAAACCACTGTTTCAATTATCTGCACACAAACATCACACTCTTGGCTTTACCTGATTTAAACAAGAAAAAGAAAATCAGACGCACACTTGTTATTTAAGACTTTGCTCCTTTCCTCACTTACACTGAAGGTTTGTTTATTTCTTTTAAGCTATGAAGCTGTTCTAACCAGCTCCTCTCATGCTGAGAGAAGAGCATGCTTCATCCATTACTTTCTCTTCAAGCCTCCTAAGGAGATAATTAGGCATTGCAATTGATTGCAATTTATTAATCAGACAGTCTGCTATACCTTTTTTTTTTTAAGCCATAAATTTATAGTTGAAGAAAAAGAGGTAGAATATCCAGCCAGATTCCCTTAAGTGTAATTCATTCTAAATCATTCTTGTTTTCTTTTTATCCATTATGTCTTGTCCAAGATTTTAAATGGATCATGGAAAAGCACTCAGGTCCATTGTTATGGCACACAGAAAGTTTGTTTCATAGAAGAAAACAGGCAGCATTTTATCTCATCCATAGTATACCACTGATTTTCTGGCTCACATAAACTTTTCCCATAACCTCCACTGCCCCTCTGTATTGTTTATAATTGATAAAAAAGATACTATCACAACATTCATGCCTTACCATTATTTCAGTCACTTGCAGAAAGTTTGAGTATAATGTTCCAGTTGTTGCCCAGATAAATATTTTTGTGGAATTAAGCACTGGTCAGTCACACACAATTTCCTAAGGGAAATGCATATTTGGAAACACACACGAAAATATTTTTCACCAATGCTCTAGTTTAATTTACTTTGTTCTATCATTGTGTATGATAGCATTGCTGAAGGGTTTTCATGACATGTTTAAGGATACTATGGGGGCACATTACACTGACATAATATCTGTGATATTCCCAACAAAATTCTAAAATCCAATGGTGATTCTGATCTCTCAAACCAGAAACCTGTAGAACTAAATGTATGAGCTCCTAACAGCTTGATTCAGTAAAGCTCTATAGGTCATACTATAGCCAGACAAATCAGGACGCCTCACCTTCAGAAAGCTTGGACTTACTGCCTGCCATTTTGGAAGGGGTTTCACAATAAAAGCAGAATAAATTTCCTCCACAAGAGGATTTTTAAGAGGCATTTCCAAAACACTGATTTCACCATTTCCAACAGTGGTCCCTTGAGTTATTAATTTTCTGCATTTTTATTATTGGTTTTAGGACAGTTCCAAAAGTTTGTAAACACACTAGACAGCACAGAGCTGCCTTAAGGGCTACAAAGATGATTAGGGGATTGGAGCATCTTACGAGGAAAGGCTGAG
>RSEF01000013.1:7655025-7831324 GCA_003993805.1 Himantopus leucocephalus | reverse complement strand
TTTTTTTTTTTTTTTTAAATATGCCTTTTCTCTGCTGCCTCTTCCTTTCTTGAACCAATAAGAGGCAGGGAAAATGGACCCTGCCATCCACTACAGCCCAAAAGATTATGTTCTTTTCTGTGAAAAATTTTCAGTTTCTGAGGAACTGTATAAATCCAAGACACAGCAGAAGAGGTATTTATGTTCTAATACTGTTGAAATAACGTCCTTATGCTGCATAACTCCTCTCCAAGTACCTGCTGACAACATTCCCCAGTTGGAATAAGTTGCATATAGCCACATTGCCTGGAGAACACAAAAAACAAACCCAGAATCTGGCATCAGTGATTTAGATGACTACATACTCTGTTCCATGACAGCTATTTAAGATAATCAGCATTACTGAGCTTTACTAATGAAGCGTTGCTATCTGTATTCCAAATCCAAACATGATGCATTTCTCCTTTTTCATCCCTAACAAACATAGAGAGTATAATGCGTAATAGGAAGGATTAGGCATTCAGCAACTTACAGAAAAATCCTGTTTGCTTATCAAGGAAAAACAGTTGTGGAGAACTGGCTTGCATACCCTATTTTTTTTTAAGCTGTCATTTAATATTTCAGCAATAATAGGGAGCTACTACATAGTATTTTCTAACGGGTAACAAAACCTAAGTATTTTCCACTCACTTCTGTATTCAGAGGACAGAGTATTCAGGTACTTTTTTTTTAATGAAACAAGCTACAATACAGAACATTACTGTTCTGGCAGAACACGAACAAAGAGAGGTGTGGAGAGATTTCACCCTAGACAACATTATTCAGAAGCCTTGTTAGTCCTGAAGTTCTTGATTTAATGCTTCTCAGATGGACCATATTATCTGAAAGTCAGTTATTTTCGGCTGAGAAATTTGGTTCATGAGGGAAACTAAAGCGAACCCTTGCTTTCATTCCAATCTCATTTCTTCTACTATAGTAACATTTACTTGAATTGTCCTGACAGGTAACTTGGCAGGAGAGGGATGGACTAACTTCTAGACCCAATATATGGACCCAAGATCACTGCTTCCCTTTTGTCCCTCTATTCTTCAGCTCGTTCCATTCTGCATCCTTAAAGATCCCTTTCAGGAGAAGTGGAGGCAATCAGAAGTCTTGTATTTATTAATTAAAGGCAAACCTCAGTAGCTATTAGCAAGAAAAAAGGAAAACATTAAGAAGAAGGCATGTTTGCCTCACTTCACTGGACAATAAAGAGTGGAAGATTTTTTTTTCCTTTTGGAGTTCGCAAATGAAGATAAAGGTTGCATCCAGATGTATACACGACACAGGTACAACAAACGATGAGACTAGTCACGAACTCTTGATTCTGCTAAAATTACCAGCTCGGTTTATGACACAGTGGGGTCAAAATCTTACCCTGCATGTCACATTTATTTATACGTGAAAAGTTCTCAGAAGCTCTAGCCAGAATTTGGTTTCCTGACATGGGAGCATATTCTGGATAAACCTTTAACCTCTCCTTACTGGAAGCTGAGTGTATCATTAGCATTAGAGGTGGGACATTAAAAGCTACAAATGGGGAAAAACACCATTGGTTGTTTGGTGCACCCAGACCTAAAAGTAAAACTTAACCTTTGGTCAGGCGTTTTATAGCGTTAACACACTAGTACATATACACTGTAATTAATCCATCAAAACAGACGTTCCCCTAGACACACTTTTGCATACAAAGTTCTCATGACAGAACAGAAAAGACAGCAACAAACCTCTTGTTAAGTGGCATGACCCATGAATTGTTCAAGGTTTTTTTTACTCCAAAGAAAGGCAACCAAGGGACTGTGTAAAACAGAAGTAAAATTCTGCTGCTAAGGCAGTATTCATTTTGGGTTTGTTCTTGGGAGGGGATAGGTGATATAAAAAAAACAAACAAACCAACAACCTCATCAGACTTGCAAACCTTTGAGTTACTGGTAAGATATAAAACCTTCCCTTTCAAAGTATGGTCCTGAGAATGCCTTGGCAAAGAACCCAAACCAAGACACATTCACACAAAATAAAGAAAATAGAAAGAAAAAAAAAAAGTCACTCAGGAACATTTCACACAATCACAGGAGAAAAAAACCCCAACAACCATCAATCTAGGTAACAGTGGTCACTGTCCACTTGGTTCTGAGGTAACTCCTTCAGTCCATCACTTCTGCGCAAATATTCAAAGAATTTTAGTCTCTCCGTGGATACTAATTCTCACAAAATCTTAGGCATTTAATTTTTAAGATACTTCTGTCACCCCATTTCTTCCTCCCCTGCTCCCTCTTTTCTAATTTGGCTGAAAACAGAAAAAGTTGGTTATTTGAAATTTAGTCAGATGAGCCTGCAGTTATACACGGCATATTTGTGTAAAGCCGCCTTCCTTGGAAAATCAAACTAAGATGTGCAAACACCCATAAATGATCACAGATTGCCATCTGTTTCTAATGTAAGACTCAGATTGAAATAAAGGAATCCACACAGAAAGAAAAGATCTCCAGCATGCAGCAGTAAAAGGTGTCTTTCCTTTTCCTAAATGGGCTGCATGTACATATGATTTGACGAAGAGATCTTAGATATAAAATGGAGACATTGATCGAATCAAACTGGTCATAGGACAAGAAAAAGTGGACTATGGAAACTGGAAATTAAGTCTTCGTGGACTTTTATGTGACAAAAGTGTTGTCAAAAATGCACCAAAAACTTCACAGTTGTTTCTGTGCCTCCTGTCTCTTCTCTCACAGGGAGCCTTGCTTTTGTGAACACTCTCTTTGAGAGTACTAACCATGTGAACAGTCAAATGACATATATCCACTGAGAAAATAATGCCCGTTACCTGATATGTTGAGCATCCTATGGGATGGAGAATGTGACAGAAACCAGCAGTGGTAATCCTATTTTCTTGGGAAAAGAAAAATGAGAGGTAGGTGTATTGCAAAACTATCCAATTTTGCCAGAGAGAACATAAACTGTTGCAAAGTGGCCAGAGATAAACAGTTCTTATGAAATCTAAATTCTGACACTGATTAACTACTAGAACAAAGGCAAGCTACTGACTTTTTATGTTTAGAGAGTGACAATGCCCACCTGCACATGAAGATTAGTTCATGTTGGGAAGTAGCTGAGAAAGAAATTATGCAGTTCTTGTGCCACTTGTATAAAGTGAAAAGAGTAAAGTCTCCCTTGACTTCAGTGGACGTAGGACAGTACTCACGACCCTAAGTAATTCCTCTGTTACAGGTGTAACAGGCAGACCTCACCCTGTGAAGAACAGCAGTAGCCAGCTGGCAGGTAGGTTCTGGACCTCTGCTGATCTCCAATTGTCCAACAGCATGTAGAACAGTTCACTGTAATAGTCCAGTACAACATTCCTTTTATTTTTCCATCTTCAAAACTATTTCTGCCACCTTTCCCTTTCTCTGCAATCCTTTGCTGCATGTACACACAATCATCTCTATATCTAGTGCTAATACTCATTTGTTCACCTCCCAGACATTTCTAGGCAATCCCTTTAGTATGCTCCCAACATTTGGCTCCACTCAATAGACAGTGGGATCCTCTGCTACTCTCAGCCTGTGTAATTGTGCCTGTGATTATTGTAACATAGCAATCTAAACACAGCACGGTCTCTGCTGTTGCCTCAACACTTGGGTCTAAAACAATCCTACTATTCAAAGTGTACTGAAACCTAGTTCATGAACAGCTTGAAGCATTTGCAGCTTTTCTTTGAAATTATTTTGCACGTATCTTCCAGTTTTCCTATTTTTCCCTCCACTGCAGCAAAGAAAGGTGTATCTGTTGATTTTAAAAAAATATATTAAATAATCAAACAAGGTCAATGCAAACTCAAACTCCTAGGTCCACAAATTCTGTTCACTTATGAAAAAAATGAGCTAAGGCATTTGCATTTTATAATTGGCCAAACAGGTCTGTTTACAGTTCCTGTTATTGCCTGCAACACATATCAGATACCTCTGTGGGTGATTCAAAAGACCATTACCTTTTCAGGAGATATAAACCAAGTTTTACTAAAGTAGTTCAGTCAGTCTAACTCCTGAAACCTATATCCCTCTAGACATTCCTCAAAATGCTGCTGGAAAATGAGGTTTCAGTGTTTACAATATACTTGTATCCAGAATACACCTCATTGAAATTAAGTTATCATTCCAGAATATCAAAGCAAGACAGACTTCAGGATTGCTTCACATTTGATATAAGCTCTATGACAATATTTTGAGACAAAAGGCTGATGAGATAGGCCCCTAGAAAAGATTGACTTTTTTTTTTTTTTTCCAGGTGTGTCAGGTAAAACAGAGAGACATTAATAAAGCACAACAATTTCTGTGAAACACATAGATCTGCTGGAATGAGAAAAAAACCCACAGGTTCTTTGAAGAAAAAGTCCCCATCCCCCCAGGAAAATCCTTACAGCCTAGTGAAGAGCAGTTCTCTGTTCTTTGGTTGGTGTTGGTTAGAAGAATTCCCATGGATGAATTTTGACCCATATTTCCCCTGCATTCTACTTTTAAAAGACCATGTAAAGTTGACTCCCTGCTGTTGAATTTCAAACAGATAAAAATACCGGTTCCAGTCCATTTGCATAGCCTCAGGCTTCATTGCCATCACTGCTTGTGCCACAGCAAGCCCTGAACAAATCAGTCTGCAGTCTCATTAGGTTTGGAATATTACTTCTGTATAAAAAGAATAAGGGTTTGTTTTGGGAGACACTATTTTCAGGCCCCACCTAAAAACATGCAGCCTGAGAAGAAACTGTTGGCCAGTCTGGTAGCAGTAAGAGGCTGGGATATGTGGTCACTTAATTGGGACAGTTCCACACATTGGAATACTAGAAAAAAAAACGCCCCTCACCTGCTTCAGATTATTATCTCCAGGCACCTTGCACTATTACTCTTTTTTCTGGGTTGTGTGGTTTGTTTGGGTTTNTTTTTTTTTTTTTAACTCCATTTGCATCTCTCATTTAGATCTACTTTTCCAGATAAGAATTGTATCTGAGTGACAAGTAACAGACTACCATAACTCCTCCTCCAGGCAGGCTGAAAATGGTCAGTGTTTTAATTCAGATGAAGACTCCCATTCTGTACATTCTTTATTAACCAATTAAAAACTAATCATCATGCTCTATGTAGTGGTGAGTGACACCAAACTAAGTAACTGCTGTAAGGCAAAATTAAGAGAGCAAAAAAATATTTACTGGAGTGTTGAAGGTCACAGCTGTCTAATAAAAGATTTGTGACTATGTGAAATTGGAAAAGAAATGGTATATTCTGAAGCTATTTTCATCCCATTAGCTTAAGTCAGAAAGAATAAAAGCAAATGTTGTTTCAAAGGTTAGTTTAGAGATCTGATGTGCAATGAATGAACACGACTGGCACTTCCCCCTTTCTCCTTCCCTCATATCTTTTAGATTGGGTTAATTATCTTTTTCCATAGTAATCCAAGTGCAAAGTTATTTTTCTTTTTTTTGAGCCCGGTGTCCAAGTGCAGGATGATTTTTTTTTTTTGACACAAGTAATCAAAATCACTATTACAGGATTTTTCTCTAACACAATTGTCCTCTTCATTTCAGAGAGGTGATCAACACTCAGATCGCTTCCTATATTTATTCATAAGTAAAATAACCATCCTGATTCTTCACTTTACTACATCACTGCCCTCCTCACCTTTTTAAAAGCTCTCTGGTGATATCAAAAGATGGTGGGCTTGCAATATGAGTTACTTTGGTCATTCTTAGAGCAGATGTGAACTCAAATTCCTCCATGAATCCAAGAAATTGTTGGCTGACTGTTCTTGAAGGTGAGAATTTCAAGGAAGGTACTATCATGTGGGTACTAATGATGAAAAATATGTATTAGTAAAGCAAGAGAGATACGACTCATCTCATTCTATTGGAAAAATCATTCAGTGTTACTTGCAACGCATGGAACGCATTACATACAAATCTATTTGCAAAAACCTGGGCTTGCTTAGCATTTCAGTGTCTGAGCTTTGGTAGAGAAACAAGGTAATAAGAACTTTGCTTGTGACTGCAAACCCTGTACGACATGAGACATCTTTTCCCCCAGATCTTGTATGAACTAAATTGCAGAGAAGAAAAAAGGAAGATTTTTTTTTTTCCCCTCCAGAAGAAGAAATCTACACTAACACTTGGTTATCTAGTCCGTGTTTAGAATCTCAGATGATGATGGTTCCACAGTCTCTTCCTAAAATATATACACAGCAGTAAAACAAGATGTAAAATTCCCTGTAATTTAATTTTTCTTCACAAATCTTTCAGTCAATTACTTTCGTTCTGCTCTCACTGACAAAGAGCAACCATTTTTACCTACCTTTCAAAAGCAGAAGCTTCAGAGTTAGTTTCCTTAAAAATCAGACCAAAACAAGCTCAAAATAACTGTAAGGCAGTTTCATATCTCCTTGATAATTGTGTCTAGAATGGAAGACGTCCAGTTCTAGAAACCTTACTTCATAGATTCTGTCTGCCATCTTTAAATTTTTGTTGTTTTGTTGTGAATCTAATTGCTTTTTAAGATGTTAGATGAAAAATAAACCCTCAGTGTTTCAGCTAGGCAGTAAGTGCTGCCAAATAGAGCTGAATAATTATCTTGCCCGTTTTCTGCATGATATGTCCCTTACAGCCGCACTCCAACAAAAACATAATGTTCTGCATGCAACATTATTTTTTTTCCAAGAGAGTTACAAAATCTCCAAAAACGGTGATTAATCTAAAATGCACCACAGGAGTATCTTTAATTCAGCTAATATTTCCATAGAACAAGGCAATAGTTGAAAGCAATAGGTGCAAGATGAATGGCTTCGTCTATGTACAACGAATAGATGTGAAAGGCTGGTTAGCCTCAACATTGCTTAGGATAGGCCCTAATGAAACTGGCTGAAGGCACCCCAGTTCCAGACACCACCTGTCAGGCAGCACATTTTACTTGAAGAGTACCATGGATCTTTTATTAAAAAGAACGTTCAATGAAAGGCTTTGCTTTCAGGATATGTTTCAAGTTAGAATTGAATCAGCTTGTGAAAAAAGTTTTCTGACTACCTTAAAGTTCCACATTTCAGCCAGCTCTATTGTTAATTTGTACTCCAACACTTCTTGCAACTTTTAATCTCCTGTATAAAGTCTTGAAACACACACACATACACACACCCAAAAACAATTTTATGACACATTAGTACTCAAAATACACCTTCATTAACTTCTTAACTGTGAACGTAATAGTTAAAGCAGAGACACAGCATCCCTTTTGCCACACAACATGGGAGATGTGAACAGAGAGATCTGGAGAAGACAGCCAGGGAGTACAATTCTTTCACAGGCTAAGGCTATAGACGCATTTGAAGTTCTCTGGTTGAGACTGTCTCCTGGTGATAAGACTTGAACTGAGGAATAATGGATTTTTCTACTCATTGGATTAACTGGAGAGACAAAGTGAAACAGTAAAAATGTAAATCTCCGGATTATAGCCAGGTAGCTAAANAAAAAAAAAAAAAAAAAGGAAGAAATTAGAGTAGAAATTAGTTTAATATGAGAGTTTTGAAATATTTTATTTTGAAAATACTATTTTTGTTTAAAATTACTTATAATAAAGAGAAAAACTATTAGCAATCAGTCTAGTTATAAAAAAGTTATCTTTCAGCAGTAATTAAACTATAAGATTTTTAAATTTTTAATTTGAAAAAAGCTCTGCAATACAAGAAATGCAACTTGGGATGCTCAGACATATAGTGACTATACGTGTTATTTCTGCATTGAAGCATTTAAAAAAAAAATCTTACAGTGATATAGGCTTTCTTTATTTAGGGCTAAATTCAGTAGTCTTTTGTTTCTATGACAAAAAGGTGATGATAACATTAATGAAAGCACATCTAACATCTACACATCAGCTTTGCCTGCGACAGAAGCAGAGTACAAAGCTTGCAGTCATTTAGAAAGCACACAGAGGTACTCAGCTTCTCAGTTAGAAACCCCTTCTACAGCTCAGCTCCAGATGCATTAATCATGGAATCTAGATTTTGGTGCTAGTATAAGTCCAATTGTAGTGGGATGGAATCCAAAACAGTTATGTGTATGAGAGGAAAAGTGGAGGGCATATATGAGCTGGACTGTTAACAGCTAACAGAAAGTCATTTTCTTGAAGTGGTTTGTGTTATTTGCCTTTCAACACTTTCACTAGAGGAAGGCAATTTTCAAACTTTTAAATCAACTCCATGGATTATCTGAATTTCAACTCTTCTTATTGTAACTAGCCATGACATTATTTCGTTAATGTGAAGGTGCGCTGAGGACAAGACTCCCATAGATAGCATAGTGACAATTTCCTCATTAATCCTTCTTCTTCTTTAATATATTATGAGGAATAATTAAAATTAAAAAGATAAATTTCTAAAGCATGAAGTAACTTCATTTCCTTCTGTTTTAGCTAAAGTGATGAAATCTGACCCAGTAAGTTCTGCTAAGAACTCCTGTATTACAGCAGATGATCTTAGATCCTATACATATACCATAGATCTCATAAAGAGGCATAAACAACCTCTAATCCTCCTAGCCTGGCCCAACAATCACAAGCTGTCTAGCAACCAATTTGCACAGTGTAACAGTCAGCACTAGAGACTGCACCGAGACTGCTGCATCCCTACAAATGTTAAACAGGTATCTCACATTCCTTTAAAGGAAAAACGGCTGAAAGTATAGTACTAACCAACAGCTATGGTGTAACAGTTCAAAAATTTTATTTCTAGGGCTTTTTTTCTCCATTACTTTTTGTCCCCCATCCTGTTTTCCACCTACTCCATTTTCCCAATTCTCTTTGCTCCCTCAAAATAATGAAATAAATCTATTTATATACAGATCTACTAAGTAGTACATTAAAAACTAAGACTACAAGCAGATGTTTTTAGGTGGATGCATTCAGATATTTAATCCACCCTAATTATATTTATAAAACAGCTACATCAGCAGAGTAGAAGAAAGATTTCTGACTCAGTAGAGAAGAGCTGTAACACTGAATTTATTAAATTGGGTCCACAGTGTCTTGGTTCACTCAGCTGTAAAGGATTAAGTAAGCCTCCAGGGGAACATTTATGATAAAGTGTATAATGTTGGAGAGATGCAGGTGATACTTGCCTGAGATTGTGAAAATTATGTGTCTCAACTGTTGACTGACCTAAGTGAATGCAGGGAAAAGGGAGCAGGAGAGAGAGTAAGGTATTTTATACTAACTGACCCTGAAATGCAGGTAAGGAGGCATTTAAGATTTCACTTTGTGACATTTATGTTCTTAGACAGGATTTCTATCCTTATTGTTGAACTATCTTCATAGCTTTTTTTTTTTTTAAATAGCATGTTAGATAAACATTGCTGACTACGCAAGACATCGGCAGAGCACCATCTTCTGTTCTTCATACAAACCAGAAGAGATTACTGACCACATCTGACTGAATTTTGCCACTCTGTATCACTACTTTGCAGTGAGATCTTCCATCTGTTATCAGAAGACTTGAGCTAAACAGTTCCAAATAAATTAAATTATATCAGACCTGGTGAGTATTACTTAGAATCACAGAACAGTTTGGGTTGGAAGGGACTTTTAAAGGTCCTCTAGTCCAATCCCCTGCAATGAGCAGGGACATCTTTAACTAGATCAGTCTTCTCAGAGCCCTGTCCATCCTGATCTGGAATGTTTCCACGGATAGGGCATTTAACACCTCTCTGGACAAACTGATCCAGTGTTTCACCACCCTTATTACAAAAAATTTCTTCCTTATATCTAGTCTGAATCTACTCTCTTTTAGTTTAAAACCACTACCCCTTGGCCTATCGCAACAGGCCCTGCTAAAAGCCTGTCCCCATCTTTCTTGTAAGCCCCCTTCAAGTACTGAAAGTCTGCAATAAGGTTTCTCCAGAGCCTTCTGTTCTCCAGGCTGAACAACCCCAACTTAGTCTGTCCTTGTAGGAGAGGTGCTCCAGCCCTCTAATTGTTTTTTTGGCCCTCCTCTGGACCTTCTCCAACAGATCCATGTCCTTCTTATGTTGAGGACTCCAGAGCTGGACACAGTACTCCAGGTGGGGTCTCACCAGGGCGGAGTAGAGGGGACAGAATTCTCTAACAATCTTAATGAGTCAACAAATTGTTTCCACTGGAGTTGCATGTATACACACTTCTAGGAAAACAAACAAAACCAAGAAATCAAAACCATTAAACATCTCTTAAATGCATAATTTTGCTTAACACAGACAGCTGAAAATAGCTGGACTGATAGCAGTGGAACAAAGAACATATGTAGAAACCAAAATGATGGTCAAGCCATCTTTGCACTGTTTGAAACATTACCCCTGACCTAAGGTAATCACTTCTTCCTCAGCACAACTGATCAGATGCTCTTACAAGACCTTGCTGTCCTAATGTCGTGCTTGAGGCTATGAGCCAGGGAAACAGCGATAATTGCAGCTTTTATTAGTATGAATGTATATTTAATAGGCAACAGGATACATTTGCAAGACAAATTATGTCAGTTTATGAAAAATAGTAAAAATGCTAGTCACTTGGGATTCACAGCCTGCACTTTTAAGTTAGATATGTGCATAGCATCAGACTACACACATTGGACAGTCTGCATCCAAAAGAGATATTCAGAAAAGCTGTGTTTCTAGATCTTAAATCAAGTCATTGCCCCTTTAGTCAAAGCGATAAGTGTTTATCACAGATAAAATGATTAGTGAGAACAGAGTTATTTCTCACCTTACAAGGAAACCATGAGTCACTCAGCCAGGTGAGCTGAGAGCCATTGTGTGAGAGAGTACATTGCCAACAGTTCTGAGGCAGGTGCTATGATTATTTTTGGAAACTGACTGCTGCCAAAGAAAAATAATCAGGCCAAGTTTGGGGTGGGGATTAGCATAACAAATGAAACAAGAAGCGTTATTATGCACTGAATCCCCCTTACTTTCTAATCTCCCATCTCCTACCAGAAACCCGCAAACACCATCAGAAAACATCAAGAAACACAACCCCTTGTGGAGAGCCCCATTCTCTACTCCTCCAATGTGTCTGATCTACAACCTGCTGCGTTTATCCAGTGGGTCCTACACTCTGTTTAGATCTCTGAGCCGTCATGATACAGCAATATAGGAGCTTCTGGGAATGCTACTACAGAAATTAAAGTATAAGAAATCTGATCACAAATAAGAGCATGTAGTATTAATGCACTCTGAGGTATTTTTACAATGAAAGCAAGTAAAAACTTCAGTTATCACACAACTTCTGAATGTCATTCTACAGGATCCAGATCTCCTTTACATTGTCTAGGAAAGAGTGCATGTCCAAAATAACTGTGGTCCAAATGAAGTCGGTCTCAGGATCTTCATCTATCCTCATCAATAGAAGGGGAAGGTTCTCAACCAAGCCAATAACTTATGAACTAACTTAACAGTAGTCTTTCTGGTCCACACAATAAAAGATTATACACTGGGACTGCAGGAGTTCAATCAAGATATGTGTTGAAGACACAGAGGTTATTAAAAAATCACTCTAGGACTTCATAACTTTCAAGAGTGAAAGTGGTTAAGACATACAGGACAAGAACACTTAAGTAAAAAAATTAACTTTCACAACACATTTCACAGCATCAGGAGCACTCTTTCCTTTCACCATGAGTAGATTAATATTGTCTTTAACCTAACCAATTGTGTGCTATTTGCTTCCCTGATAGCCTTGCATGCTCATTAGCACAGAATTGATACTCTGTTCTGGCCTCTGTTATTCAATCACTTGTCAGCTTTATCTCAGGAGAACAGGTAACCATTGTGGCTGAAAGGGTCAAGCTTGTCTGCCTGGCATATTTAAACATGCCCCTTGCAAGCACTGCCTTCAAGAACATGCAACTTTAAAGTACTCTCTCTGACAAGATGCTGGACTGTTGCAGGACTATCATTACAAAGGCCTGCTTCACAATCTACTGGTAAAATCTGTTTATGTATTGAAGTTCTAGAAAAAAACAGACAGAAGTCTGGGTGGGGCTTGAGGGCTTTTGTGGTTTGGGTGTGGGTGGTTTTTTTCCCCCTCTTATTTTTCAAAAATAGTTTGATCAACAGGAATGTTCATACAGAGAGCACTTTAGAGGCTATTCCACCACTCGTATGGTATTCATGGGGAATAAACACCAGGATGGCATCCCAACTGAGCGCCATAATTTCTGCAATGTTGCTCTCCTTGTTGACAGGAAGGATTAAGAACAGCTAAACATTTAACTTCTAAACAGGGAAGCAGAAAGTTTAACAACTAGAGCTATTATATAATTGATAAGTGTCCTTTTCAGTTTAACACTGGCAATTTAATTATGTGCCAGGAGTTAACACAAAATTCTGTTTCAGGAACTTTTTTTTTTTTATGGTTCAACCTTGAATAAGAAAAGGGTTTCGTACGTGCAACCCCTAGTCTATGCTTAGAAAGTCAAACACACGAAGTCAGGGAACGGCAGAGTCTGCCAATGCCTCACTTTCCACCCCCAACCCCAAACTTTAGGTGCTACAGTGCATTGCCTGGGTACACCATTTCCATGAGGTAGGATGAAAGGGATTTACCTTTTGTAACTCTTGGTGTTTCCATACATATTAAAGAATAATACAAAAGCAAACAAAACCACAGGAATGAGGGAAAATCCACCTTATATGTACACAAATGAAAAAATGAAGTTGACAAATCCAAATGACAACATGCCAAAGGCAGAAGTGAGAATTCACAGTGAATTTAATCCAAAACTTCCATAGATTCTATTCAAATAGATTGTTTCATGTCAAGAGAACTTTCTCCCACTAATTCCCAAATTCTTTAAAGGCTAAGAAGTGATGTCCTATATTATAGCAATTCTATATCAATTCACTCCATTTTTCATTTTCCCCTTCAAAAAGTGATCAGATCACACAATCTCTACATATTAGAAGAATCCGTTTTAGATGTCATTTTCCTAGATATTATTTTAATCATGTTCTTATCACTGCAAACCTCCTATGATTTACCATATGAAAACATAATAATTAGCAAAGGTTGTGTATAATACTCAGACACTTTGGCTGCTTAGATTTGTCCTTCAGTAATTAACTCAATGCCTTAGTTAAAAGGAAGAAGGCATTCACTCTCCAGGAACAGTTTAGTCCTGCCTAGAGGATTTTCACTTCACTGAGTTTCTTGTCCTTGACTAACTAAACAGGACATTTGAGTTTTTCCACACAGGTCTACGGAACAAAACCAATGGCCATTACATAGTCACTCTCTTTTCTGTAACCCAAATTATCAGATCCTGGTCACCCTCTGTGTAACCTATGCACAGAGACCATTCTGTACAGGACAAGTTATACGAGACTGACCAGATCTGACAGCTCTGACATATATATCATGAAACTTTACTCTCCCTGACCCTTTTAACCACATCTGCTCCCTGTCATGCAGTTCTACCTCATGTTTGCATGATCATGATGCCTTTCAACTGACCTGATTCAGCTCATTAACCCAGAAGAAAATTCTCTCATTTGTTTTGCTGGCTTAGTAAACCATGCCAGATCATGGCAAGGTCTGATGAATACCTGAGCTGATGGAACACGGTGCTCAAGATTTTGAAGACAACTACCACAACTTCATCCAAGCAAACACAGGAAAAACCCACAAGCAAACAAAGAAAGCCAACAGATGTGTCTTATTATTTCACAGCAGATTTGTCAACAGGTTGAGGAAGACAAAAATTTACTGCTTTTTAATTTGATACGTACATATTCTATTTTATTCACTAATATAACTAGACACCACTGGTTTCAGAGAATTTACAACTTCTAACAATCAGTCTGGCTGAGGCTACAAAAGGATCATTATAACCATCTCATGGAGGAAAGTAGGTAATAAAATTTAAGGAAATTATTTAATATGACTTTTATAAACATGTAGAAGAAGTATTCCAAGGGCAAGCTGGTCAGAGTAGAAACTCCTCCTACATTGTAACTGCAAGTTTAAGCAGATGCTGTCAAGACAGATACGCAGAGTTCATAAACAGAGTAACATCTGGGCACCAGAATCAATTCACAGCCATGTAGTGACACTGCTACTGGGCTAAAACATGCCAGTTCTTTTATATACGAGGGTGGGAAATTTAGCTGAATTTTAATTTAAACTTTTAGGTAGTACAAGATATGGTTTTTGCATCCTCTACCATATTTGTCAGATAAACCCCTTGGAACTGCCTAATAGTCCACACAGTATTAAGCATCCAATCTGAAGAACAGTACATCTAGAACCATAACTCTCTACCCGTACAGTGCTAAACCCTCACAGAAGTTAGTCCCTTCAGTCTGCTCTTCTAAAATTAACTGTTTAAATACAATCCTTATTAGCTTCTGAGAGGTGACAAGAATTTAAGACAGGAAGGGTAGCAAACATGGTATCAGTTGCATCCTGAAATCATGATGAATCTTACCTGGTTATCTCTCATTGCCTGACAGAATAGCGTGCAGAAAACGCCAGTCTATCAATCACGCAGCCCTTTGCTTTATAGGCAAGTTTAATCGGACATGATCCTAATGACACCTTTCAGAATGTTATTTATGCCGAATATTCCACAGTTACATCTTCTAAATAATAGGCCAAGCACCACATTTAAAGCTTTGTAAATTGTTTCTGTCACCCAGACTAATCTATTTGGACAGGAAAGCCCTTTCAGTGTTAGTCTTCAATAGCAAAGCGGCTAAAACACACTACTGAAGCCCTTGGTGTAAAGTCTGTGCTATGATGCCAGATTCTATCACTGTACAGTTATCACTCAGCTCTGATATTTCTGTCATGGATCATTAGCCAGGTGCTAAGGAGACAAATGGCAGCATTTGCCACTTGACAGCTTGCACTGTTTTTATACCAAGAGCTTATTTTATCAACAAAGTACAAATAGTTCTACCTTCTTGATTCACATTCTGCGTGTTTATGACAATTCTGTAAAGACATTAAAGTAGAAAGTTTTAGTATAGAACAAATTACTTTCTTATGCACAATTATCTCAAAGTTTAAAACCCTGATGACAATTTATCTGCTACATTAGCAATTTCCAGGTGCAATTTACTCTCCTTGAGCTTCATATTTTCCATTTCGTTCTACTACTCTTCTGAAACCAATGAGTTAGTATTTTACAATACAGCCAAACATTTTAAAGTAGTAGCCACAGCCAATTTTCAGTAGCTGTTTTACTTCAAAACATTGGATGATACATGCAGGTCAATGCCATCTGCTAAGTCTTCTCCTTTTGCACCCGCAGAAAAGAAATGAAGTTAAACAGGTTGGAAGAAAGAAAACCAGATTGGTTTTAGGATGGTCTGATACAGCACGTGCACTTCCAGTAGCATTACATGGTTCCCACTCTCCTTCCATCATAGTAAAACAGCATCAACTGCTAAAGGATATGGGAACTTGCCTAAATCACTTGAATGCTTTACAGCAGAGAAAGAGCTCGTCTCAATCATTTAGGTATGTATTTTTTTTTTTTATGCTTAAGACCATGATGGCTTTTGCTTTATATATAGCCTACACTATGCTAGCCGAGAAACACGTGTCCCTTCTCTACAAGTGAATGGGGCAAGGTTTAAAAAACCACCAACCAAACCACAAATATTTTATTGTGGTTATAGTAGCAAGCAGTTAGCCAGTTTAAACTAAAATGTTTTTAAGCAATTAATGTAATTCATTACTTAAACTCAGGAGACAGTAAATAATTATTTAACAGGTTTCAAAGGTGAACATAATTAGAATAATTAGCTACGTCAAGCAATAAATTTTTCTGCTCAATGCTGGTCCAATGAAATAAAGACTCTTTAAAAAACAACTAGTAAGACATTTACAACTCAGATTCTTCTAAGGCCCGGGCTATAATAGTGCAACGTATGAAAATGTATGGCTTTTGAGCAATATCAATTACTTGAAAAGAAATTTTAATTGTACTTTTCGGTTTCCTGAGGTTATACAGTAACCTGAGAAGTGGTTGTAACCCAGGGGGATTTGAATAATTGGGTTGAGTTAGCCTATGTATTTGTAACAGGCTTAACATCTTTCCTTTGAATAGCCTCAGATTTCTTAGTTAAAAATGGATTTGTGGGTTCAATACAGAAAGAATACATTCTACAATGGAAAAACCCAGGCAAATATGGCCACTAAGGAGCTGAAACATATCTTCAATTGAATCTTAAGTAAGAAGCCTTGTTAGAATAGTACTATACACAATTGAGCATTGTATTGAATACATACTCTGAAAGTTAACCACAGTTTGAGCAGGGCTTAGCTATTAAAAATTTAGACACACGGCAGTTGCCCATTAGTTGGCAAAGACTGCCAGTTTTTTAAAGTACATTCTGCTGTTCCCTCTGTATTCTTTACGGTAAACAGTATAGGAAACAGCAAATAAATAGGAAGGCTGACATAAATGTACCACAGTGAACTTAATGTAAAGAAGCTGCAGTATGATACGGTCCTGAAAGGAGACAGAAGCTGTAATTTAACATAAAAACTATTTATGACTATATATGACATCTGTCTATAAGATATCTGTATTTGGGTTTTTCCATATTTAAGTTAGAATTGGGTATAACAGAAAGACTTAGTACATTATTGCTAAACTTGTAACCATAAGCACTTGGAAAGCATCCTCACAAAGAAGCAAACCTATCCCAAAAAGGGATCTGGTCAATCCTCTTAATGGAGACTGGAAATTTTATGTGATGATGCAAAGACAATCTTTGCATCCATAACAAAAGAAATTAAATTTTTGTAAAAGAAGAGTTTTAGAAGATCCAAGTCTCACATATAAAGTCTCAAAGAACCTAAAAGACAGAGAAAAAGCATTGACTTAAAAGAACATAATTTAGAGTCCACAAGAATGGAAATAAAGTGTAAATTATCAAGAATCAAGCAGGGTTGGCCCATGAAAGGTAATTAAGATCAATTCCAAAGATAAACTGTTCTGATACCTTTGCAGTGCCAATAATAGACAAACCTGATCCATAGTAGAGGTTTTGAAAGTTTATGATGGCAGATATAGACATAGAATACAAGGAGTTTTAAGGGATGCTTCCTCCTTTTAAAATGAGGAAAATGGACCATCAGTATTTTTCCCCTCCCTACATGTGTATGCTGTTAATTCTCCATTCTACCTAAAAGGAGCCTTGCTAGTGGGTCAAAGGCCCACTGGTGCTGTTCTTCTCAACAGCGGCTAATAGCTCAGTGTAACAGAGATTTCTACAGTTTGATTACCTGTTATAAGAAGTAGCATTTAATTTTGTTCTCAATCTACTATCTATTACTTTATTCGAGGACCTCTGCTCTTACAGGGAAAGGAAATGTTTCTTCCTTCTCTGCTTCACCGTCAATTTTTTTTCTTCTTTCTCAGTCATATCCTTTAACACAGATCACGATGGCACTCTGCTGAGACCTTTCTCCCCTATGAAAACTGGTTATTAGTTTTTACCCTGAGTTTCTTCTTTATCCAATCTTTTGTCCACTTGACTTCTCTGATCTTGTGACACCTTGGCTAGGGATTCTTTGCTGAAGGACTTTGTAGAATATATTTTAGCACTAGAAACAGACTACCTCAGCTGGATTTTCCAAGTCCACTTTGTTGCTGACAGCTCACAGAACGTAAATAAGATTTTTTTTTTTTTTTTTTGTTTTGAGTCATGACTTGACTTTTCAAGTTTTGCTCACCCTTTTTTTTGTACTCATCTCCATGTCCACTAATTCTACCTATTTGGCCAATATGGACACCAGACTTGATAAATTCTAGTTCCCCAGATACCTTTAAAGTCTTACATAGATTGTGTGACACACTAGCCACTATTAGTCACTTCTCTCACACTTTTTCAACAACAGGTTACACACTATTCAATAGCTCAGCTCTCCCATTCTTAATTACTTTTTGAATTTATGGATTAATACCATTTCATCAGAACAATGTAGCTAGATGAATTTGTATTTATATTGTTAGAAACACAACAACTGTCAGAAAAAGCAAGACATAGGGTCCATCTGAATCAATAATAGATGGTAAAGAGCATAAATAACGAGGCAGTAAAGGAGCGATTCATCTCTGGTATATTGTCTCTGCAGGCATTGATTGTGCAGCAATTCCCGAGATGGAAGATGCATTCAGATCATGATTTTATAGCCACGGGTGAACTTGTCTTGTATGAATTTGCCCAAGCTGTCTTGAGCTTTTCTATTTTTTCCTGACAGAATGTAATTTGCAATGGGATCTACACTGGAATAATGAATTGCATTAAAAAAGCCAAAACAACACATTGTTTTAAGATTCTGTCTTCTAAATGACACTCAATGAAATTAATGGGAGGAATAATGAATAATCTTTCTCCTATTTATCTTCCCCACAATAGTAATATTTTATAGAAAAAGCAGGTATGAAAGTCTCATTTTCCACTGCCTTTCACCCCCTCCTTTTGTGGAGATACTGAATAAGCATGAAAGCAGCTTTCACCTGTTTGCATTGATGTGACTTATTGCACAACGAATTTGACAATGAAAAATTAAATTCTAGATAAGGAGATATGAATTTACAGGTTAACACTACTTATAAAAATTAACTAAAGCTTGTAACACCACATGGATGTAAGTTACAACTCTTTCCATGTCAATATACTGAGGAACCCACTTTATTTTTCCCATTTCCTTAAGTTAGTATAACAGTAAGATATTCAAATCCAGAAATAGGATTTATTAATTCTGCGGGGTAGAATACACATGTACAAAGAGATTTTAAAGAATTGAGTAGTCTCCTTTCCTAGTGCACAAGTTTTTCTTTTCAACATTTCAAAGGTTTTGACTTAGGAAAGTTTTACTCGTGCTGAATATGAGATATAAAAACCAACATACAGGATTTTCTGGAATGTTGAAGACATCCTTGTGTTCTACAATGCACAAACCTATTTATATATTTCGTGAGAAAGACTAGGAAAAAGCCCATTATTATACAGCATGGCCCTCCCATGATTTTTGGATCATGAATAATTACTGTTATCAGGCTTGCCATTCAAGACAATCTGATAGACTGATAAGATTGCTATCATCAGGCAGAAGAAATCTGATAACTTTGCTGCTGGATTTCCATATATAGACATAAGGAGCCTTTCACAGTCAGCATCTTCTTCAGAGGTCCAGGTTCTAGAATCGTTTCTCCAAACAACTAGAAACTTTTGGTACTTCCTAAAGTTGCACCTCATTAGCTAAAAATCTGTGACTTTTCATGAACATAAAATAATAGTGCTTATAGACTGAAGATCATGCAAATTCTCTCTTATTCAGTGCATATAATGATGAACAATTAGCAAAGAAAGTCCTGGAAAAAGGCCATAAAAGAACCAAGGTAACTACCTAACTTTAAGCACATATATTCGACAGGTGTAGATTTATACTGGTTGTTGTAATACACTTAACTGATCATATCTGATAAACTACTGAAAGGATTATTGTGTCAGATGGTTTTATATGGGTTGCTAACACAAAATGGTTTTTGAATACCCAGACTAATCTAATTCTTCCTAACACAGAATCATAGAATCGTTATGGCTGGAAAAGACCTTTAAGATCATCAAGTCCAACCGTTACCTAACGCTACCAGGCCCACTTCTAAACCATGTCCCTGAGCACCATATCTAGATGGCTTTTAAATACATCCAAGGATGGCAACTCAACCACTTCCCTGGGCAGCATGTTGCAGTATTTGATGACCCTTTCAGTGTAGAAGTTTTTCCTAATGTATAACCTAAACCTACCCTAGCACAACTTGACACCATTTCCATATCAGTTTTAACTTGTGAGAAGAGACCAATGCCCACCTGTCTGCAACCTCTTTTCAGGTAGCCGTAGAGAGCAATAAGGTCTCACCTCAGCCTCCTTTACTCCAGGCTAAACAACCCCAAGTCCCTCAGCCACTCCTCATAAGACTTATTCCCAAGACCCTTCACCAGCTTCATTGCTCTTCTCTGGACACGCTCCAGCACCTCAGTGTCCTTCTTATACTGCGGCACCCAAAACTGAACACAGTACTCAAGGTCTGACCTCACCAGTGCCAGGTACAGTGGGACAATCACTTCTCTAGTCCTGCTGACTACACTATTCCTGATGAAGGCCAGGATGCTGTTGGCCTTCTTGCCTACCTGGGCACACTGCTGGTTCATGTTCAGCCAGCTGTCAATCAACACTCCCAGGTCCTTTTCTGCCAGGCAGCTTTCCAGCCACTCCGCCCCAAGCCTGTAGCACTGCATGGGGTTGTTGTGGCTCAAGTGCAGGACTCAGCACTTGGCCTCGTTGAAGCTCATACTATTGGCCTCAGCCCATCAATCCAGCCTATACAGGTCCCTCTGAAGACCCCTCCTACCCTCAAGCAGATGAACACTCTCACCTATCTTGGTGTCATCCACAAACTTACTGAGGGTGCTCTCAATCTCCTCGTCAAGATCATTAATAAAGATATTAAATGGGAGCAGCCCCAACATTGAGCCATGTGGAACACCACTAGTGACTGGCCACCAACTGGATTTACTCCATTCACCACCACTCTCTAGCCATCCAGCCAGTGTTTGATCCAGCAGAATGTATGCCTGTCCAAGCCTTGGGTAGCCAGTTTTTTCATGAGAATGCTGTGGGGAACAGTATTGAAGGCTTTACTGAAGTCTAGGTAAATAACATCAGTAAGAATAAAATTGCTGAAAAACATGGAAGAGTGAAATAGTTGTAAAGTACAAAATACCAAATACCAATCGGTGCTTTGCCAACTATAGCCACCGCCTTTCAGAGTTAAGGTCTGAATCTCTTAATGCATTTTTAGAATCATTACCATTTTCATATACAGTGTAAAGGAATCTCATTGCTTTTAAGCCAAATATACTGCTCGTTATATCTTTTGTTTTCTTTACCAGTGTTGTCTCTGCAGCTCTCATGTAAAGATTCTGAAAAAAGTGTTACATAGTAAGCTAATCATCCTTGGTATTTGTTATCATTAAACAAACTTTACTGATCAAAACAGGCTTATGTGGCATCTTCTGAAACCTTCCTGAAGGGAAATCTGTAGTATCTGGGGAAGAAAGGTGTCTGTAGCTTTAGGGGGAAAAAAAAAATAATGTTTTAGACAATCTGTAGAAACCAAGCCAGTTGGCTCATATAGTTCAATAACATCTTCAGTTTTCTGCAAGTAAAGTCAAAATAAAGACTCAGCTTTCACCTCAAACTTCAAGTATTCTTAAAGAAGGATAAACATTTTGAGCATGCAAAAAAAAATCTGGTTTGTATACCTTAGTATGGAGGTCCAATGAGGCCTCTCAAAAAAGAAATGTATAAATGAGACTCACCATGGAAAAATGTAAGTTAATATCCCTGAGAGGGAAGTAATTTTCAGTGTTTATATTCAGTAAAAGCAGTCATGTTGCAAGATGAAAGCCTACAGGTAATGGCAGACAGCAAATCCTGCATTGTTTGCAATGTAATACGCCTCCAAAAAAACCCAAAAGATTATTTCTAACTGCCCATCATAAAATCAAAGAGTATTCTCCTAAATAACTGTAGAAGACTTGTCAATTAGTTTTAGGCAGTATATTATAAGAAAGACATGGAAAAACTAGAGGGAGTTTGGAGGAAAAAGAAAATAAAGTAAGCTGGAAAAAAAAAACCCAACTTTTTTTTTTTTTTTGAGAGAGAGAGGATTACAGGGGGTTAAAAAATACAAATAAAAAAACCAACACAAGCAACTTGTTTGGGTAAGTGATGACTAAGAATAAATAATACATCAGGCATAACGTATCTTTAGGCTATTAACTTCCAAGTGGGAATGGATTTCTTAGTGTGGTACACAATGCATAACTAGAAACATCAGCATTAGACTATGTCAAAGAAAATGCAGGCTACAGAGAGAGAAAAGCTTACTGACAGGAAAATACGTCACTTCTCAAAAGAAGCAATAGGAACTAAATATCAACTCCAGTGCATTAAAAATCATTACAGAAGAGATACGCCTGAGGATACCTACTTACCAAAATCATACTAACTTTGACTAATTTGACTAATTAGAAAGGTTAAAGAGAGCATTCATTCAGTGGCCAGTCCAGCCCAAACCATGACAACTAGTCATTCTACTGAATGAATTATCTGTCTTTTTCTTGACTGAAGCCTTCTGATAAAGATTAATCATCTAATACTGAAAAGATACATCAAGAGTGAGTATCTACCCTATGTACAGTTACCCAAAATAGTTAAGCTGTATCTCATAAGAAGTCCTAAGTATCTGTAACAGATTGATTTAATTTCAAAAATAGCATTATTAGGTGTTTTTATAAGGTTTTGAAGACATTGTTAATCAAGTCTTAGAAGAAACATCCTAGCATTTTTCCTTCTTTCTCTCAAGTGAATTGCCTGCTAATTAAATTAGTTTTGCAGTTACCTGGAACTCATTTTTCACGCCACCTTTACAGATAAAGAGATATAAAACTTTTTTTTTCTTCCAAATAACAGAGAGAACAATTACTTTAAAAAAAAATTCTGAAATTTTCTTTAGGGGCCAATGTTCAGCACAATTTATCTTTTCCATATGGGAAATCACAATGGTGCTTGGGGATATCAGTCAATCTTTACATTAGGAGAGAAGGTTATTAACTTCAGTTAACTGATTTCCTTAGATTATATGCAGTGAAAAGAGATTGGCTTCTGTAGTAGGGGGCGGGCAGACGAAAATAAGAACCAAAGCATGCTGGTTTAGATGGAGTCAGGGGAGAGGAAGTTAGCGTTACTAGAGACATAGGTAAGAATGAGTTCTTGCAAAAACTCACTCAGCCTATTCAGCATCACTAGTATTGTGTACACTAAGTACTCCAGTCTCTTTGGTGAGTACTTGATTCCTCAAGGAAGCTTCATGACAGTAATCCTTTTGGGAACATATATACAGCAAAAATTCAAGCAGCAATTACTTCATTATATAATTAATTTGTTACTGGTTTAAAAATAAGACACAAGAAGGCACATGCATACAATACAGAAAACAACCAACTACTATGGGAGTAACAAACCTTTTGAGCAATCCCATACATAGATAAAAATCTCCAGAATTCAAGCGGTGCAGAGGCCTACTTGTGATATAGATTATAACATTTTGTTTTGCCTGCACGTTTTTCCTCAAGCAGCTTGAGCCTTCATTTGTCATCTATTAATACACTGCTGCCATCAGTGAGCATTTTAACTGAAGTAGTTGAGATTAAGAAAAAAGGTCAGGACAAAAACTTATCTCAAAATATCAGTTCACATCCACACCTTTACACTTTTTTTTTTTAATTATTCCTATAATTCTTTTTTCTTATTGCCATTACAATATTTTAGGCAGGGATTATGTAGTTCGCACAATGGCTTGCATGGTGGTGTATTACTGGTACATAACTGGAGATTGTGCCACTGTAACCCAAAAAATATCACATTGGCATGCAATGTTGTGCTTCAAGTCTCGTTGCACTTGCATTGAGCAATAAAGCACTCATCTTTAAAGAACTAGCTTTTCTCTAGCTCCTGACAAGAGACACTGAAGTTATTTAAATGCCAAGCCTCACAACGGGTGTTGAATTTCGCAATCTATTTTTCAGATCTCTGCAGATCAACTGGTAAGTTTCTCTAACCTTCCTTGAATTTTAATGACCTTCCATTTCATCAGACAAAGCAACCTGTAAAGCTTGCCATAAATGTGTCCTAGTTTGGGTTTGCATAGCTGGATGCCCACTCAAAAAGGAGAGTGTGCTTTGTTCCCAAATGTTATTTTTTTTAAAAAAAGGTGTGTGTGTATATATATATATATAAACACAAATTAATTTTTGAACAATACTATGATGAATAGAGGTTAGAAAAGGTCTGGTGCAATAGAATGGAAATATATTGGTTGTCATGGTGAATAAAGCTGTATAGTAAGACAGACATATTTCATTTTATTTAAACTGTTATTCAGATATCCATGAAAGTATTTTCTCATTTGGAAGAAAAATACAAGTAGACCACAAAAACTTGGTTTTGTTGACACGAGTACATATGATATAATGTAAATAACTTTTAACTTAAGGGAGAATATTTGTCATTTTAATATTAAAACAAACTCAGGTAGAATGCCACCAAAAACACCTGCTGGATCAGCAAGTTAACTAAAGCTAAATACAGCTTGCAAGTTACTCCTATATCCTAGGTAATGGATATTAAGCCAGGACCCATATCTTGCCATTCAAATCCTCAGTACAAAGCATCACGCAAACCATTTGTCTGACAGACACACCTTTTGAAACAATACTATTAGAAGCAAATACTATATTCTTTTCCAATGATCTGATCTATATATTAATTTACAGAGGATAATTTAGAGAGAGTGACACTACACAAACAGAAGATGCATCACATAACTGCATTCCGTATCCCCATAGGAGAGCTAAAGTGTTTTTGCACAGTCTCGATCCTACACTAAGATGCTTCTTTCTGCAATTCTTCTCTCTACCTTTTACTTCAGAACATCCAACAATAGAAATACTTCTCTTAGTCAGTTCTAAACGCCAAACCAATTCTTAAAGTACTTTAGTGCTAAAAGAGTATCCTACGTTCTTCACAGTTTTGTAGTTCAACTTCATGCCTTTGTGGTCAACAGTACCTCTAGGACAAATTTCTCTTCATTTTCTTCCAGCTGCTGCTGCCCAGACAGGAGCGTATTAGAGGCAGTGAAATGCCAAGTATATTTGGCAAAATACAGACTGTTGCCAAAGATTTACTTAAGGATTCTGTAAGTAATGTATGCTGTATGAAGTCATCAGTTCCCACTATATGACAGCCACAATCCTGTTGCCGAGTGTTATTTTATCCTACAGCCAGGACTTGACTTTGCAAGAATATTAATTTACCTCAGTTCACATTTAGGTAGTTACTGTAACTGTAGAGGATGCTCCAACTTCCAGTGAAGAGCAATGCCTTGCAAGTGATTGAATAAATGCCGATTTTAGTTAGGCTGTGTTTCATGCAAGCGTTTGGGGCACAATAGGAAATAGTTACAAATTAATGACTTAAACTAGAAGTCTCTAGAAGGAAAGAGAACAATGTTGTGAACGAGCATCCTCCATTATCTGGCAATATTAGTTATAAGTAATGTTATAAGAGTGCATTAAAATAGGAAAACAAAATCACCCAATTTTATTTAGGAAGAAACTAATGCAAACATTGGTCTGCTTACAGTTATGGCAGAGCTTGAGAAGATACGTGTTGTAAATATTGTCCATGTCCCCTTATATTGTTTTGCTTCTGACACCCGCATTACAGTTCCCCATCATACTGCTAAGGGTGAGACTATGCTTTTTCCTCTGGTCTTACTCTCTTTGGATTAGATTTGAAAAGCACGTACACAAGTACCATGCAATACTAGGAAAGAGCAAAGGTGTTACAAACCAGACCATTAACAGGAGATGTGCAGATGCTCCTCCAGTGAAGTTTCCACTGTTAGGTAGCAAAGAAAATTCATTGGTTGAAGAAACTTTTGACCATAAAGCCAGAAACATAAAATGAGAACAGCAGTTGGATGATCAACCAGAAAGGAGAAAATAATAACAAACACTGCAGCAAACATTTTTTTTTTTTCTGCAAAGGGAATCATGAAAGTAATTGTGGCACAAACAAGAAGCAGGAATTACAGCTAAATCCAAGAGCAACACTAAGAGTCTGTGGTGTTTCTCCCTCCAAGTTTTGCAGATTCAACACTGTGATATTAGATTATAATATCTTTCAAATACATTTAAATACTTTTTCTCTTTCTAAGAAAAAAAAATGCATTCTGGCCATTAAAGAGAGCGTGACAAAGTTCTATACTATATGACATTTTCTCAGACCTTTTTTTTTTTAATTGCTAAAATTTTCAAGCAGGCTAAGAGCTAAAAAATCCTAAACTATGATCTTTTAGCATAGGCACATGAAGTAAACAGGTGACTACGATTTCTCTGATGGTTTGGATGATTTGTTTGAAGCAATAAGTTAGATTCCAGCTCACTGTGTTGCATCATCCCACTGGCTTCTGAACCACCAACAGTAGAGGAAAAAAATAAAATCTTATGTAACAAAAGTAGATAGGACATAGACACATGTTGGATGTAAGAGTCAAAAGACAAAGCGACATTTTCGTGGTGGTTTCTGATCTTAACATCATGCTGAGCTTTTTGCAAAGAAGCTCCTGAACAGACAATACTACTCTTCCACCTTTTTCTCAGAGCAGCACTGGAGTATCTCACTGGATTCTCAGATATTCTGCTTACACAGAGTAAGGGCTGTCATACACAAATAAGACAGACGTTCAGAATTTGCAATCCAGCACCACATCTCAGAAGAGTCTGCCTACTGAATTATTAAAATACCATTCTGCTCCTATCTTAATTTCCTTCAATAGAAAAAGTGAAAGAAACTAAATAGCATATTCATTCTGACTATTTCAAACACATATCTATATATTTGCATGTTCCAAATTCAAGAACTATTTTAAGCAATATAAAGGTTTTAATTCTCTCTGTCCTTGCTTTAGGATGCTATAGAAATGGAAGGCTTCATACCAAGCTGGAGCTGCTGAGATACTTGGACTCAGTTAGGATTTGCTTCTTTCTGAAATTACAGATAATTTTTCCAGTTACACTAAATTTCAAAAGAAATTAATATTTGTTTCTGGGTATAAGTAGAAAAGTTCTGTTTCTACAGAAACAGGTGAAGTTTTGACTCCCCCATCTCCAAACATTTAGTTTCTAATTGTTATTTAAAAAAAGTCTCACATGCACAGCATTTTTTTTGTAACTAAATGTTTAAAAGTCAGTCAAATTTTATTATCTCCTGTCAATTACAACTAGGTGCAAAAATATTCTTATGCATGTCGACTAAAATTCTATCCCTTTTAGGAAGCAGCGTTTCAGTCAAAGTGTTTTTCTCAGCTCTGCTGAGTGAAGGCTGTTTCTGAGAAATGATCATCTTTGTAAACCCATAACCCTACAGACAAATGAGAAGCCATCACTTAGCAGGTTACAAGCAAAAGCATGAAACACAGCATGCTTTGGCCACCATCAGTCATAGTCTAGAGAATACAGAACTGAGAGGAATACAACTGCTGTACAACCCTGACAACAAATGCACATATTAACATACATACAGCTACAGAACTCTTTTCAGTGATGAGGTAGAGTACTTCACATCCAGTGCTGACTGACCTGGACTAAACTTTAGTAAACACACTGAAACTTTGACAGTTTATATTTAGAAAAATGTTGGGTTTTTTTCACTAGCAGGATTCTATGCTCTGTACTAAAAAAAAAAAATCAGTTCCTGTATGTATACAGGACACACAAAATACAGAAATGGAAAAAAGATAACTGGATTAGACACCTGAAGGCCCAATGCACGGGGCCAACAGATTAGTTAACTAAGAATTCTCCCCTGCAGGGTCTCTTGCTGTTCTGCTAAAGTCTGCGGACTATCATGTGTTCTTCATCAGAAACAAACCACTATTCTATCCATGGGATAATTTACAGCTTCTGCCAACTCTTAACTCACCAAGATATCTGCTAGCAAGGACTGAAGAGCATCTTCAAGAACAGACACCATGCAATCATAGATTCATAGAATTGTCTAGGTTGGAAGGGACCTTTAAGATCAAGTCCAACGATCAACCCAACACTGCCAAAACCACCACTAAGCCATGTCCCTAAGAGAAGATGGAAGAGAAGTCAGCAAATAGTGCAAAGCAAGCTAGTTTGACAAGTATAAGTGTTATCTATGGGGGGAGGAGACATCCAGAAGCAATGTGGGTCCAGGTTGGGCCAGTCGACTGAGCTCAGAAAAACCCATCTTGGGTTCCTGTTTTGCCCAAAGCAAGTGATGAAACATTCTAATGGAAGCTTTTGCAGCTTCCATAATTCTTGCAAGTATGAATCTGAATTAATTTCATATTTTCCCTTACAAATAAACCACAGAATATGTGAGATAACTCATAGTGTGTTTTCAAATCTTTAAGCTAAGATTGGGATTTGCACATTTTGGTGGACCATTTCCAATTTTCTACAAGATACGTTCACTTTGTTTTTATTCAGGTCACTTCGCATTTTCTAAAGCACACATTGTTTAAGGCTTGGGGCATTCATTTCATGCTCAAGGACAAATAGAATGAACTTCTGTTCTTAGGGGAACACATGGCCAGGAAGCAGGTTGAAATATGCTAGTCCTCAAGCACCCAGCCCATGATCCAGGGCAAAAGTCTTAAAATGAAAATGTATCTACATTTGCCAAACAGAAACAGCTGATATCAGGAATCAGAGACTGAAAGTCAAAGGTACAGATCTTCATCCAGAGGAAAATAAGGAAAAACAAATTTTGTCCTCAGAAGGTAAATGCTTCTAGCAAGGACCTACACAAATATAAATAACATAAAATTAATTTTTATTGGAATTAAAGTTATTCAAACAAGATAGGATAGTAAGGATGGCAGCACTCTTATGGAGCGTAATTGTTGAGGGCTGGATTGCAAAAATTCTGTGAAGGAATGTAATAGCCACATTAGGCTAAAGGTTTGAGATTTTGCAGTAATATAACTAATTGTTATTAGATTGATCAGTTGATAAAGTTAAGCTCTTTTGACAAGAAAGTTTTGACTCTTACTGCTGTTTTGTTGGGTGTCTCACCTTCCTGTCTTTCCCTGATGCATGAAAAATTGCATGCTGAGTTGTTAATGTAGAGAGCAATTTACTGGGAGCAAATACACACTCCCAGCACCACGTAGCAGAGACCACAACATAATTCATGCTTGTACTTGTCCTACAGTACACTGAACTCTACTACAGCTCAAAGGGTGCATACCAAGCAGAGCTAGTCCAAGAATCTGAGATAACGCTGGTCAGCTGCAGCTGGCAACAAAGACTGCACTAGAGAAAACGGGGGAGATAGTGAATGAGTCCCTTGATGGGGACACAGTAGGGTTTTTTAAGCTTGGCCCAAAGGGAATCATTTTTGAGGTTCAGTATTCAGCTTTCTTCTGGATCACTGGAATAATACAACGAAATACGTGGTTTGCTTTGTTGGGTTTTGTTTGTTTGTTTTTTAAATATCCTGAGAAAATAAAACAATCCAAAGAGACTATTATCTGCATAAGTCTTTATTACAGCTCCCATTTAAGCACAGCACAGGAATAATATGAATAAACACTCATGGCACTAAACTACAGATGAAGAAAGAGTTACATTCTTCAGCAATAAGACAAGGGCCTCTCTGTACTACTATTAGGGCCTATAATTTCATATAAGGCCAAAAAAACCCATCCAAACACCTAAAACCCAAACCAAGTCTACTTCCCACAGACCAAAGATCTGCTAAAGAAGATATTTATCCTTTGCACCAGTGCTGTGAAATACAACTTACTTAAAAAAAACCCCAGAAAAATAGTACAAGTCAAACGTAGCTATTACCAATACAGAGAATAATATTATGACAAACCTTGAGGGCTTCTGAATGCTAAGCTCTGGACTTTGCCACTAATAAACAGTACAACTAAATAATAATTATGAGGCCTATCTTTAAAGATTTTTTTCTCTGAACAAAGTGAAGAAAATGCTGTTTGTTGCACGCTTAAAATACAAAGAAGGGTAGCAAGTGTACAGGACTCAGCAATTCACTCCCCTTCGGCATCCACCTCTTTACTTACAGCTTGGGCCAAACATTTCAGCTAGTCTATGAATTATTTTCCTATCCAAAATAAAAGATCTTCCCTAGAACATGACCCCTTCAACAACTTTACCTCTACACTTAAAAGCAGCTGGTACCAACCTACAATTTGAGGTAACCAAGATGTTCTGAACATTGCTTCTAAACAGAGGTTAGGGAAAAAAGTAATTCTTAACAGCCTGTACGAAAATTTCTCAAAAAACTTTGCTTGAGTTATCTTACCTCTGTAGCAGATGAGGTATCTTCCAGGAAGACAAACCTTAGCCCACACATAGCTCCTGTTAAGCAAAACTTTCTCCCCTATAGCATTCATATTTTTTTTAGTTCCTTACTGAATATATTTTTTTCTTTTCAATACAAAATCACCTTCAGCTTTTTTTGTTTTCCTTCTCTCCTGTTCCTTCTGAATGCTCTTGACTAAGTGGAGGTTTATTTGGTTGGTTGGTTTGTTTTTTAAAGAACCCAGTACCCTCCCACTTCCTACTTAGGAGGGATTAATACTTAACTGGAGCCACCTGCTTGAATTCTCCCTCTCTGCTTTCCTCTGTTACAATTCAGGTGTGTGAAACCCAATGCAAAAGACTTTCAGGCTGGAATATCCACTGTTATTCCAATAACAAATATCCATTTTTGTAATAAAATAAGTAACTCACAGGGTAGGAAGCAAAAGATAGTCTTTTCAATTTTCTACATGAACCAAAAGATCAACCAAAGACTTACATTTAAGTACTGTTCTTCACAGACATTCTCTACACACTGCCTAACAACTTTCCTGAACAAAACCTTTAGATATGACAAGGAAAGGTTAAAGCCAAGCATACGTTTATCTTTCATGATAAACGAAATGACATGGCATAAAGATACCTGTTTTCTCTTCCTCATTAGCAGAAACAGCCAGTCAAAACCCCCCACAAAACAAAATAAACAAAAAACCAAACCAAACAAACCCCCCACAAAAATACACTGACAATGAAACCAGCCCAGTGCTTCAAGCTGAATTCTTATAGAAGCGATGGTGCAGCTAGAGGAAGAAACGCAGTGAATGAGAAGGGTATCACTGAGCTGCATTTCTATTGGTGCAATCGCTTGCTATGTAATCATCTCAGAATAGTACTTCTGAAGTTATTTCACACCTCTTCTATCATCTCTTTAAAGCAAATGAGATGTAAGCATCTCTTCATTTCTCCAGAAAAGCATTATTCTAGAGAGAATGACATCTTCCAAGTAAAGCCAAGTAAAACATAACTCTAATCGGACTGAGTATAAAGAATTACTCTGAATTCAATCTGCAATCTGTATGCAACATTTTTTTCAAAGATCTGTGGCCCAAAACCACACAAACTATAGCCAATTCAGAGCTTGGAGAAGAAATGTAACAAATGTGTTTCAGATTAATTCTGCTTGCTTATTCCACTCTTGACTGACAATGTAAAGACAATTCCAGTGAGTTGTTGAAATTCGGCCAATTATTTGCCTACATATAATGAAAATCATTCCCGATATCATGAAAATAATTTTAGATACATAGATTTTACTTCATTCTTCCAATATCATATAGTCGTTATCCAAAATCTGACCTGGTTTTGTTAAACACAGAGGCATACATTACAAACCCCCTACTGCTCGCAACAAGACTTTTACTTGGTTCTTAAAATTGGAAGTCTTCAAGTATCTGTGCTGTTAGCTTAAATTTTTTTTTTTTTACAATAAACTCAGAATTTAATTCTTCAATCTATTATTATGCATTTATATCACTGAATTTTGATGAAAATCAACATCAAAATTCATTAAAACAATTAATACATTCATTGCAAACATACAGATCAACAAATGTAATTTAAAATTGCTAAAAGTGTAAAAATAGAATAATTGATTTCTTGCTTACCAGGAATAGTGAAGTATTGTACAAAAATATGGTACACAAAATGAAAATTAAATGTGTTTCAGAAAATAACTATTGTGTAAATGCAGAACAAATATCAAGTTACAGATGCCCTTTGAACTGTATTATCTGGCCCCAAGTCTTTTCGTCATCAAGAAGAAAATCAAAGAAAAGAAAAAGCCCAGAATCATTTTTACATACTTTTTGCCTAATCAAGCAATGAGAATTCTGTTTTTCTTTTTTCTTTATAGAGAAAATCCTTGCAGAGTCTGGCAAAAATCAGGCTGAGATGAGCAAAAAATTCTGTCCTTATTTAGAGCCAAATAAGTAATTAATTCAACTGGATCTGCAGTGCCCATTGTGCCTGGTTCACATTGAGTGGAAGAGCGCATCCCTTGTCATTAATGTGGCTGGCTATTCGTATAATACCATTTGCTTATAGTGTACTCTCTCTTTATATCTCCACTACACTATCCTCTGAGCCAGGCAGCTACTTTGTGGCCAGCTCAAAGCAGACTATCACCATTTGGAAATACTGTGGCACACGGTCCCCAAAGTGCTTGGCATGTAACATTGGAATCAAATTTTCAATAGAAGTAAACACACTGTGGAGTAAAGTTGTAAAGCTGCTACTACGTGCTGTCCAGCTGGGAGATGCTGCATCTCAATTCATGTTCCATATTTGATATCTACATGGAAACTTACCTCCTTTGAAGAGTTGGTCCCAACTGGGATGCTAAGAAGCTGAAAACAAAATGCAGATTTGTCTTGAAAATCTGGTCTAACCTTTTCTTTTTGAGGAGCCTTGATTCTCCCTTTTTTATGTTTTAAATAAAAGACGCTCAACTAAATAATATTTTCAGTTTTTGCATGTAGGAGAAGATTAGCAGTTCTTACAATGATCAGTTTCCTCCAGTGTTCGCCTAAGAGCTAAGCATTTTGCCAGAATCCACTGACTCTATGAAAGACTTGAAAGTTGTAATTTGAGAAACGTATCTTTTGGTGACACTACAAAAAGACACTACCTGTTGACAACAGGAAGTTGCTTGGCCTGTTTAGCCTCTGCATCTTCCCTTGAGTAGTAGGTAATAACAGAGAGAAACCATGAAGTAAGAACAATCAATATCCTATTTTGTCAAGCCAGAAAGGAGGAAAAAAATAAAAATCTGGAGAAATAATTTGTTTTTCACATAACAAAGTAGAAATATTAATTACGATAAAAGCTTAGTTAGTAAGCACATTAGAGAAATATGTTTGCATCCCCTATAAATAAAAGATAGGAAACCTAAGCAGCTTTTGTTAGTAAGAGCATTATAAATTGCAATTATAGGCTCAGAGTAATAAAAAAATACTGCTTATTGCTCATATACTATTATTAAGTTCTTTCTGAAGAAAGACAGGATGGTTGACATTTTAGCTGTTGACAACAACCTCATTAGGTCCAGAGCGCTTTACTGTTCTCGGCAAATTACCTAAGACTGAAAGAAATTGAAGAGTACCTAGCACATTCTTGTCTCCACCTTTGTTACTAAACACTAAGTCAGCAGAGGGTAGATTAGGCACTTGGTTTGACAGGCTTTAAACAATATCACATTAGTACTTCCTCCAGACTGAATTCTTCCACTAGGTCTCAAGTTCTCAGCACCTTTGTCTACCTCAGATTCCATATCCTCACTGATTTTTTTCTATGCCTATTTCTAATTTAAGAATGAGCCGTTCATTCATAAACAAAACACGCTGGGAAGATGCTGACAACAGTGTAAACAAAATCAGTAGGTTTTCTTAAGCAAACAAGTTTCAAAAATGGTTGATACTGTTGAAGCAAGAATCTATATGGTCCCAGAAGTAATAATTTTCTGTATTGGTTAGACCTCAATGCAGAAAGTCGTATCCCACAGTGATCCAAGAAGCTATAAATAAAATAATATTGTATTTCCACCCTACCATGGGCCGGCCCCCATAGCACCATCCTCTCTATGTATCCAGGAATGCTTCTTCCCATGTGGCTTCAAAACCAAACCCATGCTATTACACAGTGCATGCTACACTGAAGTTGCAGATTTTTCAGGCACACTGTGTCTAAAAGCAGGTACTTATGAGAAGAACTGTTTCAAGAAATGCAAACTTTTCAAATTCTTGATAACCTCTTAAGTGCTGTCTCCCATGGTTATTGCATCTCTATGGTATACTGAACAGTGCAGTGGCATCCAGCAGCAGGGAAGTAGTGGGACTGCATTTTACCAAAGAATTGGACTTCCTAGCAGCCTAGCACTAAATTTTTCCTTAGTCATCAGCTCTCAAGACACACACATTGCATTTCCTGTTACTAAAGAAGTCTGCAGTAAGTGCCAAACTGGATTCCGTAGATGTAAATCACCACTCTTGTATTATTACCAGTTCATTTCTTTATTTATTTAAATTCAATAGGTACATCAATTTAACAGATGAGAATTTATCCAATAAAGTGGGGATGGTGATGAATCAGATCTACTGCATGTTGCCCAGCTAAGACGGCCATTTTGTCACGTTATCAGTAAAATTTTCAGTTTGGGAAGTAAGAATACTTTTTAAAATTATGATCATTTCAGAAAGGAAGTTTTTTGCTCAGACTGTCTATATACCATTAATGTGAAACTTATTATAACATCCATTATCATACAAAAAAATTAAGGGCATCTCTGTTTTAATTGGGCTTTCCATTCTAATTAGACACCACTTCAGTGATACTTTTCAACCTAAATGTATTAATAATGTACTTATGTTAATATATTATATAGTAATATAATATATATTATATAATATATTGTATTACATAGAATATATAATATATTAATACTTATATTAATAATTAATTTTATATCAGAAATTTTGTATTCTTTTTGCTTCTTAAAACAGTATATTTAAGCAGTAATTTCTAATTAAAAAAACTACAGAAACTGAACATGAATTTTTCCAATATTAAGAATAATAACTTAAGTAACTCATCAGGGCTTAATGATATAGTGAAGCAACAGATGAGTTAGTTCTTAAGTAATAATGTTATTAATAATAATCATTCTTTTATAACAATGAATTTATTTTTATTTTTAGCTTGACTTTCAGAGATATTGAACAGCACAGTAGATTTACACTGAAGCTGAAGTAACCAATGACTTCCAGAATGAGGCTATTGAAGTCCTAACCACAGCTGAGGAATACCCACTGTCAACCTCTTACAGGGTAACAGCTACGACAGTATGTAAGTTCTCCTAAGTAGTATTCAATTGCACACATTCTGTTGTCCAGATTCATTTAATCAAGAACTTTAAATAACCAGTCTCTGAAAAAAGTATTTGATTTTGACAACTTCTTGTTGAAAGATGATTTTTTTATAGGATCCCTCAGCAGTTCAGAAGAAAGCAGTAGCACATTCTTATGCAACACAGTTTTTCGTAAAAACTTACACATTTTCTTTTGATTCATTATTCAGGGAAAGCAGAATCACATATTTGAGGCAAATCACTGCAGCAGAAGTTAATACTTTACAGCCATTATGATATTTAAAACAGAATCAGCAACAATACAAAAAGCTTTGTATTGATTTAGAACAGAAAATTAATATTTGATCCTTTCCTCTAAATGTCTGACTCCTAAAGAACTCACAAAAAGACATATGTTAACAATTTGAATGTGAGCCTATTTAGATTTTTTTTTCTGAGTTGTCCTCACACGAGTTAGTTACTGGCAAAATCTACAGCATCTAGCAGTCATATAACAAACTACCAAGAGGAATAATGCAGAACATCCACTCAAAGTAATCAAGGACAGAGACAGTGGCTGTAAATTACATCTTTGGTGTTTACTCAGTCTTAATCTCTGGGAATAAAAACTTGGAGAGAAGACCAAGGCAGCAATTGTTCAACACATGATTAATTTATTCATGACCTTATTTCAAAGATATACTAAAATCTTAAATTAAGGTTCTATTAGAATAGAAACAAATAAAAATATGCAACAAACTGTCTTCTATTCATCCATTCAGAATCAGGTCTATTTGCTTTTTTAGACAGATGGAAAATTTTATTGCTGTTTGGACTCATGAAGCCCATCAGCTCCAGTGAGGGAAATGGAATTTTGTTCTCCAGTCCACAAAGATGTTGTAAATTATACAAGGCAGTTTTGTCTAACTTCTAAAAAAAAAAAGTTGCCAGGAAGCATATATTCTGTGTGTTTTGCCCTCCAACAGAATCAAAACAGGATTAATCCATTTTAATTTTAAATAATGCACAAACGAATCTTGATCTAAAACAATGCCGCAAGAAAGAATTTTGTTATAAATTTACACAGCTATTTGCAGTACTACGTTTTAGTTGTGACAGTGTTTGCCCCAGCTGTTAAGCTCTGAATGCCTGTTTCCCAAACTAGTGCTGTATGTACCATTTGCAAATACAGTACATCTTCATCAATGTCAAATTCAAAAACAGCCTCCTGAATATATTTTGTACTTTATATTCTAGTGGGCTTTAAATCTTTGTTTAAAGGCTTCTGTCTGTTCTTTTTATTTTGGCATTTAATTTAGTCATGGAAGGTTAATTATTCTCTAGATTTATAATTAGAGCAGTGAGTCAGCTCTTCCCGTCCTGTGGTACGGCCAGTTTTATAGTAGAGTCTCAAAAGAAGAGAATGTAATTCGTAATTTTATGCAAATATCCTATCAGCTTTAAATGAAATGGAGATGGAAATCTTTTCAACTCTTGCCTGTGTAAGAATCCTACACCAAATGATTTCATTAGAAGCACTAGAAAGAATACAAAGGAAGAAGAAGGTTTTATATCTCATTTATGGGGAACTATTTACATTAGTGGGGACTTCATTACTGAAGGGAGGGGGAGGCCGCAAGTTCTCTAATCAAACCGTTGTGCATCAGGAAAGGTTGTTTCAAAAAACCCCAAATATTTCACAAGAACACATCAACGTCATCAGCTTTTGATAAAGCACTATGGTAGAGCTTTCTTTCATCTTAAATATTTGTATGCAACTGATAATGAAGTGTTTCAATAAGCTTATTTTGCAGGGACTCTTTTTGTAATTTAAGCAGAAAGAAAATTATTCTATTGTCATAATTGTTGTTGGAATTGAAATCCAAGATTCAATCAGCTCTAGACACCTACCTACCAAGTCTAAAAGAGCAAAATCCTCAGTTATGCTTCAATTTACTAGTGTCTGTTTTTTTTCAGGTCACATTAAGAGGGAAATAAGAAGTCCATATGGCTCAGTAAAGAATCACATAATCTACAGAAAATGGATTGCTTTGGCTAGCTGTGCAACACAGCAAATGGCATATACTCCTCATTCAGAATAACCCAGTGAGATTCAGTAAAACTATAGCTGTATCAATTAAAGAAAGTTATTCTCTCATCAGATGTAACGTTATGCAAGCAAAGGAGAATATTTGTACAAAGACAATTCAGTTTAACACTGTATGGCAGGAAATATCTTTGGAAATTCTATTACTGTTAAAGTAATGTCTGAGAATGTCCAAAGTAAAAATACAGAAAAGCCAAATGCAGAAGGATTTGACAGATTTTTGTCACTGTATGCATTATGTATGTGTACAGATTGCATTTTTATATGTATTGCATTTTTACAATTCCCTGTAATAAACTTTATGCTATGTCACTGAACTTTATCTTAAAAGAAATAAAGATACAATAAGAATACTAATCTCACCAGTGTTTAACCAACAAAGCTGATCACTGTAAGTGCCCTCACTTGGAAACAGCTAAGTGCTTTCTGGGAGTGACTAATTTCATTCTAAGCCAGTATCCAAGAGATATAGGACAAAACACTTACGAAGACACATTGTTCTCCCTATTGATCATAGCGGGAGCCTAGACTAAATGCCTAATATCTGGATGTCTAGAAGAGACATCCAGAAAATGCAAATTTATGTTCAAAAAAGTTATTCGGGGATGAGTTTTAACTAGTTCTAATTGACAAAGGCTAAGTGACAACGAGAAAGCATTGACGCAGAGTTAGCTACAGACACAACCTTGGAGGTTATGGCATTTCAGCTTGTTCAGAATTCTTTTTCTTTTCTCTGCTCCTTAAAACTTGAAAATAATGAGCCCCTGAAACAAAGAATTTGTTAGAAAGGAAAAGTTCCCTGATAAGAAGAAACTGCCAGCTGGCTTTTAGACATCATAAAAAATTTCTTCAGAAAACTCAATAAGAAATGGAAAAGATTCATAAAAAGACATTTTTCAAAATATGAGTACAATTGTTGAGCCTACCTGAATAAATCCAGATGAGAGGAAAGGCATTATGGCATTAATGCACAAGAAGAGGTACCTTTATATGCGTCACTTTAATACAATACTTCCAAAGAAGGAGTAACTATCTAATCGTCTTGAATAGGTACTTCTTTCAGAAGTGTTACTACAGATGTAGCAGAAAGCGGACAGAGGACCCAAGGATCTAACAAAATTATCCTAAAAAGTTTTACATAACCAATTTGGAGATAAATATTCTCAAAACAGAGGAACTTTGTGACTACTGAAGTCACTGCCGCTGCACAATGGTGACTAAGGCGCTATTGGACCTACAGGAGAGCTGGCAGATAAAATTCCATTGTTATGTTTCCACATTCAGTGAAGCAATGATGGAAACCTTCTAACAACCTACACAGTGCTTACTGACAATATTCTGCTTCAAGAAGCTGAACCGTGTTACAAAACTCGATCCAAGCATTTGCTGTCTATGGAGTGCTTATGAGCATCACACTTAGGAATGCAAGTGAAGCTTTGGGCACTCAAAAATAAAATTAACAGGTCTAGTCACCTAGCTCACCTTAGTTATGACCACAAAGAGGCTAACTAGCTTACTGTTTACTAGCCACTTGAAAGACATGGAATGCAAACACTTAATCAATGAATAAGAAAATACGGACTGAACCTATGTCCACAGAAGTTTGCATTCCACTTGTACAGTTATTTCATAATGGGTTACCATGGCATTCCTGTATCACAGCTGGTAGCAGAGATAAAGCCTGAAAACTTCTGTACTAAAACTTCTGCATTCCTTTGAAATGGAACTTTCTCTACTTGCCTGAAGCTACCCTATCTTACCTCCTATCTAACATTTTTGATCCACAGATTCCATAGTACAGCTGCTAGAAATACATGCTCTAGGCCAGTTTCATATAGTATACAGAAACTGCTGGGAAGAGGAAAAAAGGATTTTTGTGTCTAAAATGTGTTTCAAATTTTGCCCATCTCTCTCTTTCATGCCCCTCTCATTCAAATCTCTTTATTTCTTCTCTAGGTTCAAGTATTAGCTGGGGGGAAATATAACTGATAGAAATGGGCTGCTTGTGACATACATTGTGACTTTGTCGACAAAATCTACACATCTGTATCAGGCTTTTCAGAAACAGCAGTGATTTTCTTTACCTCTCAGACTGCGTCTTTTTATATCACACTGACAATGGCCACATCTCAATGATGTTTCCAGACTGCCTCATCTTATCCATACCAACAACTGGCTTAACATTTCTAGCGCAGTAGCATATGGGCATCTGCACTTTAATGCCCTGGAGTTTTTTTTCTATTTTATAATACTTACAGAAAGGATTCTTAGTAGCAAAAGAATAAAAGAATAGTAAGAACTGTTCAAAGTCATCAATATGCTGAAGAAGTGCAATACTAGTAGCATCTACTGAGGGTCACAACAACTTGCAGCACAAATATGATCATTACAGTGGAAATAAAATAGTCCTTATTAGTAATCCAGAAACAATTAAATATGTTGAAAATGCTCCTGTATAAGGAAGTTTTAGTCACAGACTGACAATGTCTTGCCTACTAATGACATATTTTACATCTAAATGCAGTATCAAATGGCATACAAATGAGAGGTTCTAAAGTGACATGGTAGCTGACATCATATTCCAGCGATAAATGTCAAAAACACCACCATTCTGCAGTTTCTAAGTGTTCTGCTCCAGAATGCCTCAGGTTTAACTGATTGAAGCCAAGTTCTTGCTACTTCTGTTCATGGCAGCGTAAGAAGAAAACAGCATGTTTGAAATAGAGACCAATTCGCATTACTGACTTCAGGCAAATAACTGAGGTAATTGAGGCAATTCTAAAGGACAGTTCAGATGACCTATTTTAGAAGTCAGGCATTCTCCAAACTCCAATTACTATAGAAACAACAAAGGTTTGCTGAGCCTCTAATGTTGGCATTGAAGTGAAATACATAAACTGGGCAATGAAAATTCTGGGCTCCTAAGAAGCAGCAAATAAAATCAATGGCAGCCAAAACAAAACCAAAACAAATGGAGAGGACAAAAAAGACACTCTGGATGAACCCATAACTCTGGAGTAACTATATAACTAACTGCATTTTAGACCAAGAATTTAAAGGTAGTATTCCTACACATGTCCTAACTCTGAAAGTGGCAAATGTTAGGGGATCTAAATATTGGTTAATGAACATAAAAAAATAATTGGAGTCTAAAGGAAAAGTTCCTCATCTTGCCACAGTATTGTTCATGTTTCCAATCCTTTGTATGCATATGAACCTCAGATTGTAACAGCAATTTCCATGTCAGTTGGATTTCACCACTGTGGAAAAAGAGAAAGTCTAAGTGTGCAACATTGTGGCTGCATTACATGAACCTGGATAATGCTAATTGAAAAGCAGACCACAAGCAGGATGGATTGTGCATCTCTGGCTCGTGCAGAAGCAGTAAGCAGGCATCACTGCTTATTTCCAGTCTCAGGCTTGTGGGAATGGCCACTGGGAAAAAGGCGAATCTCTGGGATATCAAGGAATCTGAACCATTCTTTTTCTTTCAACCTAATTTATTCTAGTCTCATACTCTGCAGACTTATGTGACTAGAATTGTATCTTGAATTCTTTTATAACTTAACAAGCATTACATTTACTTTACGAATCATTTAGAAATTTCCCACATAATTTTTGATGTAAGTTGAAGTCCAGTGAAGATGGCTTTTCTTACGTTTCTAGAATATTTCAAAATGAGATTTGGAATTCTGAATCTGACCCACCACCGTCCCTCTGGTTTTAACTGATTTCATTTCACTAATATGGCTTTGTTATACTTGTGGCCATCACACACTGTAAACTATCAGCTGACATTTCTTATATACTACTCCACACCTACCAAGAAATCCAATTTAGTCTTTAATCCTACTTGTGCATTTCAAACAGTATTCTCATGGAAATATAACGGTCAGTTTTAGAGGCTCTGGCAATAGGATTTCTACAAGATCATTTCAGGTTTTATATCCATGTCATTAACCCTGACACAGTCTTCAGGCTTTTCTTCTTCATGGACCATTCAAAATTCACCTACTGTCATCTATCTTCAGACTCCTAATAGCTGTATTTCTCCCTCATGATCTTCACTTACCTCAGCACCCCCTTACTGGCATTTTCTATGCATCTGTCTTTGATAATCTGTTTGGCTTCCTTTGGAACATTTTCGCTATCAGATATCAAAACTGTCAGCCTCTTGTTTACTTAATCCCTAACTACTTTAAAACCATGTCTCAAGCCTCTTCTGACCAAATAACATTGCTGATTTTCTCTCAGCTTCTCTGTGAAATCGAGTCAAGTAGCAGCTTCAGGTTCTCAAACAGTTTGCTTGTGCTGTCATCGAACTATGTGACTACAGCAGAGAGCTCATTTAGACAGGAAAATTTGACAGAGGGGGATCCAGTTGTACATTTGAAGGGATCTGGTTCACCCAGTCCACTGTGCCAATGAACTGTGCCAGGACCAGCTGGTTTGGATGGTCTTGTGCTCACCTTGCCCATAGCTATTAGTTTCTGAAGCAGACTTGGCTGTGTCTGGATATATGCCATGTCATTCCTGTGGCCCAGCAAAAGATTATTTTTTTTTTATTCTTTTATTTGGTTCAATTGTCTAAAATTGTGAACGTTTTGCACTGTAGCCTGTAAAAGTATTTGTGTAGGGTAACTCTTTGAGTATTAAATGTCCTGGCTTTGAGGCAGGAGGGCGTGCGAGAACTCTGGACCAGCTGCAATAGCATCTGAGGAAAACCCTGGGCAGCAGGAGCCAAAGCTGGTGTGGGCAGCATGTTCAGCATCTCTGGAAGAACCCTTAAGCCTATGTGGTCAACTGAGCCCAGATTCCCATACAGAGATTTAGCTGACCAACTTCAGAAGAGAACCCAGGGGGCAAATTAGACTGTATAATGGTAAGTGAATAGATCCTAGGAGCAAAACAAAGAGCCAGACTGACGGTGTAGGTGTTCCCTGAAGAATCACACTCCAATTTCACATCTCTATAACCACACCATTAATGGTCCTAACTGGAACACATATTGAACTTTTTGGTAGATGAGCCAAGAACCTAAACAAGCATGACAAAGACACTACATCTAAGCCTTACAGCGAGTCAGGATAGAATATACATCATATAATGCCTGAAATGTTATCAGGGGACTTTTGACAGTCTATTAATTGTCAGTTCAAGGTAAATTATTCACTTAATATATAAAAAAAAAGATAAAACTACATAAAGAATCCTGTTCCTGTACAAAACTTTTCAACTATAGGACTGAAAGGTATTTCATATTCATACTGTGTTAAGGTAACTTTGCTATCACTGCAGCTTACAGTGCCATGAAGAAGCGAAATAATTGCTTTGTGTACTCAGTAGCTTGAAATTTAAAGCAAATCTGGCTTATTATTCATGAAGTTCTGCTATATGTGGGTAGAAAATAGTTGCAAAAATAAAATGCCTGTATCTGTAGTTTAATGCAGTGGAATTACTTTTCTAGGTAAGGATATTATTTGCTAGAACCCAAGAAGCAAAACTGCTATTTCAGGCTTTTGACTCTAACAAGACCAATGTTTTAAAATAGGGATTGTTTTTTAGATCTGTTTCGATTTTCCGTTGGTTCCTTACCAAATGAGCTGTATAGCCCAAAAGAGGGTATTTTCAGTGTTTTAAAAGAACTGTATTTGTTTATGTAATAGATACAGGAGTAACTTACTTCGCATACACTGAATTTGCAAGACATCAGTTATGGTGTGAGAATACTCATGGCTCAGTACTCCAATATACATTAGATATGTAATTCCAGAGACTCTTCATCACATTAAAGTTGAAGCATTATCTTGCTTAGAAAAACTCAACTAAATCTAACAGACAGCTTGTTGCTAAAGAATGACCACTTCAAGGAAATGATTAATTTATCTACTATTGAAAGAGTAATATCTCCCCTTCAGAAGCCAGATAATAGCAGATCATCAAATAATATGTTACAATCTGCACATAAGGTGGAATGAAATATCTTCTAAAAGATGGTGATTGCTTTTATCACTTAGTGATGTTTGTTGCACATGGTTTTTGAAATATAAATTATTGATATTAATTGATAGTAATGTATTTTAAACATTAGATATCATTTGAATATTCACAGTACAAAAGCATTCAGGTTATTTAAAGTTATTAATAAAGGACATGCTACTTGCTATAAATTACAAAAAGCAACAAACTGGTATTAACTTCAAATCTTTTTAGCTTAATATCCCTCCTATTTATTACACACCACCCTAACAGACAATAAATCCTCACAGCGGAAACACTTGTATTTGCAAATTAATAGCCTACCACATAAGTCATGTAAACAACTCTTTTATTGTTGTATCACCTCTAGCATTCATTGGATTTGACATATACATAAGTTTTAAGTAGCTTTTATAGTTCTGTTGTTTGTTCATAGTTTTCAAAATTATGGTCAATCATTTCTTAACCAATTCGAATACAGTGTGTGGGTGAAAACACTCATGCACATCAACAGAAACTCGTGAATACACAGTAAAATACATCCTAAATATAGCTCAACAATAAAAACAATCCAGAAAATTTCAAATCTCTAAGAGGGTGAATATTCTGATGTGCTGTGCTTTTAGTCACATTACCCAACCAGCCTGTGACTAAGATAAATCTGCCCTGTGCCTCTTCTAAGAAATGACAAATGGAGTGGTCCTTTTCTAATCAATTTGTGGAACTGCCAACATCAATAGCGGTCCTGCTTTCATCTCTGGGTAAACAAGAGCTAAAGTTGTCCACTTTTTTCTGAACAACTGTAAAATTGACTTAAAACACAACATTGCTACATAAGCTGTGGTCTTCAGAAATGGTTGTGTTCAAAAATTACAGGAGTCAAATACACTAAGCATCCCTCGCCTATCACAGCCTGAATACAGAAGTTTGAAGCCGTACCTGAAATACCAGATTTGGGACCTTTGTTTTGATCTTATTACAAAATGGGTCCTGAGACAGAGAGGGCTCTCTCTCCTCCATCCCTCCAGATACAACAGCCATGAGCACAGATTCAGGTCTTCCTATACAAGCACACCACACTGAGATTGTTTTTGACTACTTTCAGCTACCATCAGGATAGGCATTCTGCCACTGAAAGTCTTGAAGCTTCAGTTTAAAGATTTTTGGGGTTCAACAACTTCAGCCTACAGTCTAGTACCACAATAACTCTCTGAACTAACCGCACAGGATGTTCTGACCACAGCTGTAACTTTTTTACTGACACAGCAAACAAAATGATCATTCACTTCGAGCATAACCTGTTAGTGTGTGCTACTAGAANTTTTTTTTTTTTTTTTTAACTCTGTACAATCACGGGCAGAATTAGCTCAGGGCCTACAAATAGCTAACATCTGATTGTGCAGCCAAACATTTTATTATCTTTTATATTGCAGAAATTGTTATCAAGGGCTTAATTGTGATTCTAATTCTTTTTAATTGGTGTAAAGCCCATAAACCTCTTCTTTCACATCTAAGTTGACTGGGAACACATTCTGTAACTGCTACATTGAAATTCTATTCCTTTTAACACGAAGACAAGCATTTGCAACATCTCTGTTTTTTCTTCAGGAAAGACTTATGGTCTCTACTTCACCTTAAAATTCCCTCTGTATAGTTTTGGATAAAGATTTCCTTTTCAAAAGGTGAATTTAAATTGCAAGAAAAGAAAGTAAATAGCATTTTAGTCCAATGAATTTTCCCACAATGATGATTTCCTCTACTGGATTTTCTTTAGGATGTCCTATCATTATTATCTGCATATCAGAAGCTTGTTCAAATGTGTTTTCATTTTTGCCTCAGAGTGGTTGACATAGCTGGAATAAATTGGGAGGGAAAATATAGAGGCAGTGTAATACATTTCCAAAAGATTTTGTAAACACCAGGTATCAGGAATAAGTACCACAAAACTATGCACTCAACTCACGCACAAATTTAGAACATGAAAATGTGCTTATTTTTGCTAACTGAGAGAATTTGCCTTGAAAATATGTGATGTTCCCTGCATCAGTTTCAGCCAAGGTAGCTAACCTCGGTCAACGGGTATGTCTGTGGCTTAGTTCCAGTTGCCTGCTGGAGTGACTGAATTGGAAAGGACTGTTCAGAGATTAGAGCGTGTATGTAAATCACAGACTTTCCATCTGACCTTGGACTGAACACGTAGGCTGAGATTCTGCCCCTCAGGGTTCTGTCAAAGTCCTTGCACCTACTACTGTCTACCACTGCCTAGTTTTAAAGGCCTATAAATAATCTGAGCTAAGTGATTTTTGGCTTTAACCTCCCTGTACCTCATTTTAGAAGCTGAAAATAATATCATTACTAAATCTTATAGGTTGTTGTGAGGAGAGATATTAAAAATGATGACATGCTTGAATATCCGGATTGAGGAACCTAAAAGAATCTAAGACCAACTGGAAGACCATCCAAATTTCAATCTCGAATCTTCTAAGGTCATGTACTACAAGGTATGTGGAGAAACTAGAAATATGGTGCAAATTGCACATTTCTAATCATGTCAGGATTTCCAGGTGTGAGGGAAAGAAAGTTAGGGTGCTGTATAACCTCCTTCTCATTAACTCCTATCTCACAAAACCCTGTTTTCTCATGCAGTGGCATGGTAGGAGAAGAGAATATAAGGGATAATGAAGGTGGGAGGGCTTAAACCACAGCAGGATGGGGCAGTGCTGTTGTGTCTAGAACATAGCAGACAGCCCTAAACCCAAGCTCCAGGCCTAAAGAAGGTGGTCTGCACCAGGGACAGCCTGTTACCCTGGGCTGCAGCAGCCTTGCACTTCAGGAGGCATAATTCTTCAGGAGCAGACATCCTGTCCCTTTCTATAACCTACTCCTTTCCCCATATTGACACCAAAGGTTACGCCACCTCTATATCTAGCAGAAAGGATCAGGAAAGATAGCTGAATGTTTGATCAAAATCTTAATTAGAACATAAAGCCAAACTGATTTGCAGTTCTCATCTCCTTCTCTGTATTCCTTCTTTGCAAATGATAATTGCTGAAGTGGCATTTCATAAGAGGATTCTGCCTGTGACATTCAGACATACTGGCATTTGAAAGAGGACTAAAGATACACTAAGGCAACACAGCACCTCCCTGGAACAGGCCAATCTGGTCATTTTATTATTTACCCTTCACTAGAAGCAGTGGAATAACCCACCCCACCCCCCCTAATCTGAGGGGAAAAATAAATTGTTTATGAAGATCTAATTGTCTACTCTTCAACTCTTTCTTCTTGTCAAGCACTTAGTATGTCCCAGAAATTCTATTAATCATGTTTTATTTAAGTCTGGGTACCATACGACAAAGCTATTAGCCTCCCTCTTCTGTCATAATAGGAGACACGCAGTCCAAGGGGCCATGGTAGTTTTCAGGAACCTAAGGGTTCCTGAAAGGAAAGGCCACTATATCACATGTTTGAAGGAAAGATAAATGGACAATCTCAATAGGAATATGGTGAGCGGGCGAACTGGCATCACAGATGCTTTAACCCAAGACCCTTTAGAAAAAAATGCCCAGTTGAAGAAGTGTCATTTCTTTCTAGAGCTCCTTATGATCTTATTTTCCAACAGATGGCCATAGAGTATGATGAATTGACACTTTAATCGCCTGGAAATCCCAATGCCTTCATTTTAAAATGCTGATTCCACACAGTGTACGCTCTAATGATGTGGTGAAAGTGAGTGTACCTCTATAAAACAGCTCCTCATTAAGATTAGAAATGAAAAAACAAACAAACAAAAAATGAGGCAGTTTTACTTAACAAGCATATCCCCACCTGATTTCAATTCAGAATTAAAGTAATAAAGATAGACAACAGTCTATTTGCATTTCTGCATTATTCTTATTTTCCAAAACAATAAGAAAGTTAATTTAATCATACCTGACAATAAAAAGTTTGGACCACTTAAGGCAGTGGGATTAAAAAAAAAAAGCCCCCAAAACCCCCTACTAATACATAGTACAAAGATCCACAGTAGCTTTTAAATTCTGTTCAAGTACGTCCTTCTCAGCTATGCTAGATTTCAGAATCTAGTGCTGCCATTTTAAAAAGGAATATAGTATATTCTTAGTCCTCACTATGAATCATCAGTTTGCATTTAAAAAACAAAAAAAAAAGAAAAAAAACAGCAGAAAGCTTATAGCATAGAGATTAAGGGGGGTATGAGGATCGGAAGGAGGATGCTTGAAACATCCAAAAGAATCTTTGATCTTTACTGTGAATTGATACTGTGATTTTTGAATCGCATAAGATCATTAAAGTATCTTTTTTTATTCACTTCAAGGGACTTGGAGATCAGACCCTTAAAGCCTTGTCAGATAATTAATACTGTGCATTGCAGCTAGCAAAACTTTTGAGCGATATCAGTATTTCGACTTATTTCTCAGCTGAAATAAAAGCAGATCACTGTCTATATTGTTAAATCTTACAAATACAAACAGAAAGACATATATTTATGGTAGGTTGGTTTTTTTTTAAAAAAGCAACCTTTATTTTCAAGCCAAATTTCTGTGGGTTGGTCCTCAGCACATTCTGAATAAAGTTAGATCCTCCCACCTTGAAAAGATTCCAAGTTAGGCAGGCAAAATTGATTGTCTATCATTTTTAGCATCTTGTTTCTCTATACTGAAAAATATGCACACAGCCTGCTAGATAACTTGTAACTGAGAATTAGGTGAAATTTAGGCTGTAAAAAATATTTTTTTCTTTACCATGGGAACTATTAGTAAGAGGTACTTAAAAACTAGAAAACTGTTTTCTTAATTGTACATTACTAAATACAACTTAATTGTAAAGCAGCAAGAGGCTTACCAAAGGTTTTAGTGAAAATATAAATCTAAGCAGCTCATTTCAAGCATTTACATTTTGTTTTGATAAAATAAAATGGAAAATGTACATTTCCTGCTCCCCAGAGTTTTTCATATTTCTAACTGTTGCATGCTCAGCTAACTTTACAGCTCTTTAGATAATACTGCATCCACAATTTTGTTCCTTGGCTCTTTTCTTGTGAAATATTGGAGGAATGAAAGTATTTTAATATTTTTTTAAAATTAACCCTTACTATACCCTCATTCCTTGTGTCCAAATTTAGTACTAGTTCTGTACATTAGTGTAAATTAATACTGGAACATATTTCAGGGCTGCAGATGTATGATGCAGCATCAGCTCAGATAAGAGATAAGTATGCTGGACACAATATTCATGAGTGGAAAAGGAAAAGGGAAAACATATGAAAACACTTCGTGCAGAGTTCTGCAAACTTCTGCCAAAGCCTCAGAGATTTCATGAGAAGGAAGAATCTATTCTAAACCAGAAGAGGATTAGAATATGGAAAATAATGAAATCTGAAGAAGCAGGGAGAAAGTAGTAAGTGTTACATATTTCTAGAAGTTAAAATTTTCATTATTTTGAAAAATTAAAAAAGTAACCAAACATCTGGAAGAATGTGAGAAATACATTTCAAATGATCATGGAAAGAGTGAAGTTGAGAAAGATCTATAGACACATTCAGAACTTAGGTTAAAAGGAAGAGGCAAATATGAGCACTGGAAGAGCGTAAACAAAGAGGGAAAAATCACTGAAATGCTGAAAGATTAGTGGATGAAAATATGCTTCAAAAGGGACAAAGTTCCTTAAGATCTAGGAAAGTGCATCAAGAAAAAAAAATGGATAAAGTGAATGGTTTACAATCTGTAACTAGGACCATAACTAAAGAAGGATCATATTCCCTAATACACCTCTATTGAAAAAGTAAGGGTTTAAGAACACAAAAATAGGTTATAAACCAGTAAAACACACCAGTGAAACATAAGAAATGCAAATCTTGTAAAGGTTTTGGCTTTGATAAGAATATTTATTATGTGAGTAAATATAGCTTACTGAAGTATGTCTGAATGGTCAAAATAAGTCAAAAATACTTGTGTGTTTTTCTTTATCCATATGCTCATAGACATCAGGGCACACAGTTGGTGAATGCTGTCCTGCAGAGTGTACCTGCACCCCAGTATTGATGCGGACAGTTGGTCTATATCTACTATTTTTGTATACAAATCTAACAATCATGGCTTTAAATCTACAATATATAATAAAAAAAAAAGAGAGAGAGAGAGTAAAGCATATATATATAAAACCTATAAAAGGTAAAATCAATTGCCTAATATACAACCTCTGAATTCACTCAAAGTTCCTTGAGAGCAGAATCACATTTTAGATAGCTTCACGGTGGTTCACAGTTGAGATTACAACATCTTGCCTAATTTGTGATTAAACACCTATGTGTTAATTCTTTAATTAATGCATCCTAAGCATTTTAGGATACTCTGTGATCACAAAAAAAGAAAAAGCATATAATATGATGAGTTTGCACTGGTGTGCAGACTATTTCTGTGTAAGATAGAAGGCAGAGGAACCAAAGCTAACGTAGAATCAACTGTGTTAGAAGGTATGCAAAGTAAACAATATGTAAACAGTATGAACCAGAAAGCTGGAAACAGATTTTTGGGAACAGAATCTTACAAGGCAAACAGTACTTAGACAGCCACAGAGTGACACCATGCAACTTCAAGATTACTTAGGTAATAGCATGAGAAATATTTCAATTTGAGTATGGATTTAGTAAAACTGGGATTAACAGGCGCAAATAGTTAGGACAGGATACTCATCTGAGAGCAGACTGGGGCAGAGAAAGGAAGATCAAGGGTGGCAAATAGGAGAGTCAAGAAACAAAAAATTTAGAATAAGGTTCAAAATGAACTTATTCATCACTGAACCTTATTCAGTCACTGAACAAGAGAAGATGGCATCTTTGCAATCATGGGAGTCCCAACACCAGCAGATCATAGCAAAGCTGACCAAGTGCACTGGGATGCTGGGGGGAACCCACTTGACAAATTCCCAGACTCGCCACTAGGTCTATATCCAAAAGCCTTGGTGCAGATGGGTAAAGAGTGATAGAACTGTAACTCAGTAACATTTTTTTTGTGATTAATAATGGTGTGAAGATTGATAGAACTGTAAGTGAATAATAGTGGTATGTTTATCAATTATCCTATCAATAGATAATTGGTCTATTAGTAGTGTAATGATTAAATAGTAAACATTAAAGCTTCTTCTATCAGTTACACCTCTGTGTTCAAAAAGGAGAGAGACAGAAACAAAGGTAACACCTTCTTCAGCAAATTATTCTTCACAACATTGTGCAGAAATAAAGAAAATCAATGGAGGTGTCTCTCCACATAGAGTAGATTCGCAAAATCCAAATATTTTTACAATAAAATGTACTGAATTTCTTTAAATTGTTTTTGAGGTTTTTTACTTTCCTTTTCTACACTACATCATAGAATAAAAAATAGATTAAATAAATACAAACACTTCTAGACATAACAATCCCCCTTCACACCCTCCTGCCCCCAAATCTAGGGCCAATCAACAGTTATGTTTTTCATAGTATGCTCATCCACTTCAATTTTTTTTTTCCTCCAAGGTAATCATAACTGTGGTTTCCAGGGTCACAATCTTTCACATTAAAAAAAACAAACAAACAACAAACAGAGAATTTAAATAAAAAGTTAAAATCAGAGCAATGTAGGTAGGAGTTTAAAACTAATGTAACTCAGAAATAAAGTACATACTTTTCCCATGGAGAGTAATTGATTATAAGAATAAATCAAAAGAGATGGATTTTCCATTTCCATTTGTTTCTGCTTAAATATTCAGTAGTTTTTTGAAAGATACCTAGTGGGTCAAACTCAGTTCTGTGTTATCTGAATAAATTATTGAAGCTATATTGAAACAAACATACAAAATGACGTAACTAGAAATATCCCTCGCTATGTTGGAATATATGTGAACGTTATACGGAGTCTAATTGAAATACATGAGATTACTGAATTGAGAGAAACTTTTAAGTCAAGGAACAAATCAAGCAAACCACTGCAAATACATGTCAGTTTTAGGTGATATGCAAGAATACTGAAGCACAATACAACATCTCTTTATCCACCGAAATGGACCAAATAAGAAAAGTAACATTAAATATGTTGGGGTTAGGGCATGATCAAAATTTAGTGCTTCATACAGTTGTTTTCATACAGTTGGGGTCTTGAACCTATTTTTAAAGATGATAATAAAAATTTGGCCTGATTTTAAAAACATCAGCTCTGGGGAACTGAAATAACAAGCCATTTCCACTAAAGAGACAAAATAGCAATGGATTTAAGGACTACCAATCACTAAAATTGAAGACATCTACAGCTGCTCTTGACAATTTTAGCTAAGTACTTGGCAAAATATATCAGGGTTATGCTTATATGCCTTCAAGGAGATAATGTTCTGTAAATATTATGTCATTGGTGGCTGTTGTTTCTGTTGTTGTCAGGAGAGCTAATAAAACTGCCCAGCAGACAGAGCTCAGCCTTTGAGCTATGGCCTGTTAGTTTTCACATCTCATGTTTTTATCTCTTTTCTTGGACCTACCCCTGCAAAATATTTCAATTGAGATTCTACATATGTTTTGCATGTAAAATTTAAAAATGAGTAGTATAATTTCTTTTCATATACATGCATGCAGCAATATTTGGACCACAGCATAAGGTACTTTTTCACCCTTTTTTGGTTAGCTTTCAGGTTTGTGACATATTAATAAATTTTAACAGTAGAAATCAGAGTTTACAGAACAGGGAAAAAAGCCTATAACATGGTAAATATCAGAGATCCCAAGTTTACCTATTAAATAACAAGAAATTTAAAATAGGCTGACTAAATAGGTACCATTTGGAGGACATTCTAAAGAACAGTAAATTAAATTCATGAAGGATTAAGAAAGCAAGAAAGACATTTCAGATACAAGCATATCCAGGGCTGAGAAATGATGATGCCTGTACTGCTGGCTGAGCAGCAGATGAAGCAACACATGGGGAAAGAGAAGCTAGACTTTATGATGAAAATTTCTATGGATGAAGCAACTAAGGTAAAACTTACAAAATACATGCATGTTATGCATAATATTAACTACAAAACTAATTTACACCACCAAAACAGCACTGCTTGCTATTCAGCACTCAAAAGTCTGTGAAATCTCAGTTTGCCGCCCCCCCCCCACCCCCCGAAGGATTATATAAATACAGGCTATTTCTTACGTTCAGTCCTAACCCTTTCAACCCCACTTTCCTCTCTCTAAAACACATGTACATGCACACAAATCTCAAAGCTTTGTATAAGGAAATTAAACATAACCAAGCATTTTGGAAAAACATGGAAAACAAAAACCAAACCAGATATTCCACCTGGAGAAAAAAAACTTATTGGAAAAGCTGAGGTCTCTCTTAACTGTTCAGAGATAAGAACATTGCTCTTGCAGTTTCTATCTGTGTGTTTCCTTCTAGCTATTAAAACTTGGGCAAAGCAACTCATGTAACCTGAAGACAGTTCAGAATTGTTTCAGTTCTTTGCCAGCGTCATGAATCACAGATTATGTGGATGACTCAACTCTGCTGGATGTATTGGAACATAAACATAGAGACTTGATGTATAGAAAGAACACAGATAATACTGAAGTCTCCAGATACTGGGACATCTCTACAAACATCATTCAGAGATATCTATGTTTTGACTTTCTGTGGTTAATAAGGTCATGATATTGTTAGTAGAACTAAGGAATTCTTTAGTAATTGCCTTTATATTCTTAACTGTAGCTGGACAAGAATAAGAACGAACCAGGAGAGCTGGATTACTTGCAGACATCTCTGTTACTAATTTTAACTGTTTGGTAGTAAGACATCGTTGTTTATTTTGTATGGAAAAAGAGTTTCATTTTGAATGGAAGTAGGGAGGATTTTATGTAGTAGCAGAATAAGTACTGTGGTTATGACAAAGAACACATATAATAAAGTAAATAACAGAGACAAATGTTATGATAGAAGTGAGATTGTTCTTATGATAGAGAGCATAAATATACTGTTTTTACTTTTACAGATTAACAACTCTGTGCCTAGGCACAAAAGACTTCCACACCAAAAACCAATATAGATAAGATTTAAAAAGTATGAATCTATAAAATATACACACGCACATATATACACACATACCATATTTGCATGTACCATAGAAACAATAGCCTGTAATCTAGATATGTTAGACTGGCCTTTCTGAAATGTGGGACTTGCTTTCTACCTGCTCAGTCCTGCAAAGGAAAATACAATTCATCTTAGCTGGTGAAAGAAAATTAAAATAGGTGAAGTGAAACACGCACATTATCTTTGGAGGTTATAGGAAATCCTAAATTCCCTCTAAGTTTCTTCTTTCGAAGGACATGATTTGTGTAAGAAGGCACTTGGTAAAACCTGCTGAATATTTTCTCATACCCCTTTTTTCACTAGGGATATTCAAAACATTTTGAGCAGCAGACATCTGTTAGACGTTCAATGAAAAGATAACTAGCTGTAGGCCTTGTAGAACACAGAATAAATAAATTTTGAGTTCCATCATATTGATCATCTCATTTTTGCTACTTCTTTGTAAGAAGGTGAAAGCTCTGGAGGGACTGCATGCTTCTGGAAGCTATAAGCAGTCTAATTGATAATTTTCTGGAGCTTGTAATCTGTTTTGCATATACTTATAATTAGTTTGAGTAGAAGTATTTTTCTTCAGTAAGAGGATGATGTATGTTGACCAAGATTCCAAATAATTTTACACATTTCCTGTCATACTTAGTTTTGTTTAAAGCCCAGCTTTTACATAAAAGCTGTTTCTTCAACTGAAAAAATTTGAAAGTGAACATTTTAAATGAGAAAATGCTACATTTTTGGGATAGAATAATTAGGTTTCTTAATTTTAGCTTTTTATCTTCTAGGTTTACAAAATTTAGTAAAGCTCTTATTCGTATCTTTCCTCTGGTACATTATTAAAAAAAAAAAAAGAAAAAATAGCGTTTTGCAAAAGCAGCACATGCAGAACATTATATTTATTCTCCTTTGTTTTCCTGAAGATATATCAATAGGAATACATGGTCTATAATTTGTGTCTCTGAAGTCTAGCGACCTTTCTGCAGTAAGTAATGTATTACAGGGTTTTTTTCCTGCTTCTTTGTCACCATCCTATTAATGACTTTATTCCCCTTTCTATTTCTGCTAAGGCAATTTTGCAAACATCATTCCTTGAAAGACAAGACATCAACAAATGTTAATGATGTCTGATTTCATGGAAGACCAGAAAGATTTTACGAGAATGGCCACTTGGATTACAACAATGTCTTTTAAGGATAACTTTCTTTATTCTAGGAAATTTCCATATTTAAAATTACTGAAATAAACTAAAACCTTTGAAATAATCTTAGCAAGTAAAAGACCTACATTACACCTTTCTGAAAAGACACAGTTAATATATTTGAGACAAAGAGAGAAGAGAATGTAAAAGATGATGTTGAAAAAGTTATTTTTTAATAACTGAAAACGCTTTGCAAGTTTTCAAAACAAACTTGATGGGCATTGGAAATGCTCCTTGTTAAACTGAAGACTATGCTCTGAAGATATATCATAAATGTCTGCAGATGCACTGAATGTATCTTGCAGGGTACACTGCAAAAGACATGCGAGGGAATGTCACATTAAAACTTTTGCAGAACACAAGTCTGAGAGCGTACAAAGGCTTGCTGTCTCCTGATAAAACACCTTTATTTTCAAATATTTCTATATTCTATAGTAACTCTGTTGATCTTTCAAATTAGTATTTTTAAACTTATGCTTATTTTAAAATAAGGATTTCTACTCAAATGATTAAAGTAAGTAATGATTTTTTTCCCTAACAGTATACAGGAACCAGTTTTAGCATCCGATATCCTAGCAATATGTTGATTCAATAAGTCATTCAATTAATAACATAAGTTATTATGGAGATTTGTATTCAGCTAAAACACTATTAATACAATCTCAATCTCTTATGTTCTTAAACTTTTCAGAAACAATGAAATTTAAGTCAACTATCTTTCCCTACAATGATTATTCAATCTGTTCACACACAAGAAAAAACGGTACCAGTAAAGATTGTTCCACTGGAGGCTTAAACTGAAGTTTCTCTTTATGAAAGAGTGGTATAAACAAAGCCTGCAAGAAAACTTTATTTCTAGATTTTTTATTTCCCTAAATTGTTTCTAAATCAGGTATTTTTTCTAAAACGTAATTAACACCTGAGGCGATAAAGATCTTACAAGATGGTGATGTCCTCTAACATGATTTTTTTCCTTTTGAGCAGGTTTTTCCTCTACGTGGACCCTGCCACTTTTAGTAAACTTATAATTCCAATAAGGCTCCTATCAAATATTGTTTAGAAACCACCAATTGTAACATAGTTCAAAAATTACAAAATCAGTGTAGAATGTTGAATAAAAGAGAAGAAATAATGCTGCATTCTAGAATTTAAACAAACATTTGAGCAGCCATCACGACAGGTTTAAAATGACACGTTAATATAATTCTGCTAACAATTACAGCTTTTCATCTACTGTGATATCCTTTGCTCTATAGTAAATTTTCTTGGCATTCCAGTGGATGATCAACACAAGGAATATTAGCAATATGTCTGTAAGAAAAGTCAACAGAGCAGCTTTAACAAAAGTCAAAAACAAGGCTAATAACCTTATGAAAAAAACAGCAACATTTTAATATGCATGTGTTCCTGAGTCACATCACGAGGAGAGTTCCAGACAAACACAAAATACACACAAACACAAAAGAAATGTACTAGCTAAAAGAGTATCAGAGAAGCACCGCTTGCAATAGCTATGGGCAAAACAACCATATTGAAGCTACAGCTGTTTCTCTAGCACAGGTTTAAAAGGACTTTTGAAAAAGAGTATGCTGGGAAAGGCTTCTCTGAAATAACAGAGCTCTGTAGTAGCTCATTAGTTCAGCTGAACTCTCTTCTGCTAGATTACATAAAAGATTTCTTAACAACAATATCACTAAGGTGCATGTTAGGAAAAGTGGCAAAGTCAACCTCAGTGGAAACCTGGTCTTGAAAAGAACTATTGCCAGTACTGCTCTAAAGATTTATTAATTGCAACCTAATAGGTGATGTTTCCTTGTTGTCTCCTATGATTTCTTCCTTTCTGACTTCACATGAATTTTCATCTCTGTTTAAAGTGCTGGTTTTGACCTTAGTTTAGAAAGAATGATGCATTTCATCAGAGACAGTAACATTTATTCAAAACTTCTGGTTTCCAGAATTTTCTGATATAACTGCTGCAGGCACCTACAGCACACTGGGACGTACTCTGGCCATATGCATTTCACAGCTCTGCCAGAAATAACTTTGGGGAGTCCTAATTTCAGTGGGAATAACTCCTGATTCGCCTCCTGTTAAGACAAACTTAATATTGCCGTATAATACCACCCTGAAGGGGAATGCATATTCCATGGTGTGAGTAAATGATAGGTTTATACAACCCAGGACAAGGGGAAGGAAAGAAAACTCGACCAAATCACAAAACCAATTAGCTTGTGAAAGAAATTTTCTCCTGGAGCCAGCTTGGCAATGTCCATGTTGCAATTTATTTAATTTTATTCTACTTCACTGACATTGTAGGACTGATACTCATGAAGCAAAATTTTCAAAAGCTCCTTATTTTCTTAGCAGCCTGAATAACTACACTTTCCAGTACAGTTCAGGTTCCCTGAACAGTCTAACGGGGGCAGTACAAGTACCATGAAAAGCTGTCTGGCTTCACACTACCACATCTGAAGTAGTTCTGATACCTGATACTTGCCTCAGTTACTTTAAACATTTCAGTGCAATACAGACATATTGTATCCCATTTTCAGTATAACTTAAGGCCAGCAGACTTACAGAGGTATAAGATTCCTAGGCACTTGAGGCAGTTCTCCATAATTTTGGTAATTTTGATGTTTTCTCCATTTAATTTAAAAAATCAACAGATAAGAAGCATTATCAAAGCAGGAGGCGGCATTGAATAGGGTGCCACAAATGTATGTTCTTAGTACATAATTTCATATTTTCCTGGCAGACAAAATAAAGATTAGGTTTATTAAATTTGCAGAGTAGTAAAGATTGCTGGTAGTTAGGAAGATATGCTCAGAACTCATACTGATCTTGACAAATGGGAGATTTGGTCTGGAAAAAAAGATGCTATTCAAAAGAGCAAGATAAATTTGCTATACCTAGCAAGAATTTTAAGGTACGTAAAACACAGTATGGGCAACAGTTCTGCAAAGCAGGTTCTGAGGACTACTGTGAAGCCTTAGCTGAGCACATGTCATGATAACGGGTAAAATCAGTGACTGTGTTATGATATAGAAACAGTTAGTCCTGTAAGAGACACGTAGTTTTCTGCTCTGGTACTAATACTGAAAACACCCCAGCTGATGCTTTAGGTCTGATTTTAGGCACTAAGTATCAGTTGGAATACCCAGAAGAGAACAAAGAGAATGAGACAAGATCTAGAAACAGGTCCTAAATGTGCAAAATTTCTTATGCAGGGAGTTGAATAGATACTAAGAAAATATTGTAAGAGCCGTCACTATATTGAAGAGTGCTGGGGAGCGCAAAGGAGCAATCTGTTCTTGTCATACGGTAGGAACAGAACAAGAAATAATAGCAATAAATTTCAAGAAGAAAGATTCAGGTAAGACATTAGGAAAAAAATTTTAGCATTAAGGACAGTCTAAAGATCTCTCAGTGGGACTACCTGAAAGGCTGAACCTCCATCCATTAATGGATAATGCTATATAATAGCAGCTTTTGCAAGCATCTGTAAAGAATGGCACAGCCCAGTTGATGATGCCTGAAGACAAGGAAACAGAGGAGACGAGATGACCTTTCTGTGCTTGTCTTTTCTACACAAAGTGAACTGTGACTGAGTACGTGGTTAAATCTTGAGATTTTTAATAGTGGGACCTCGTGCGGGAAAAGGGAAGAAAAGCCCTAAAGTGTAATTAGTGCATGAACCCTACTAGTATATCAACATGCACAGTATACAAATACATCTGTAAATGGACATCATCATTAATCCTCGAAACTGATCCCAGGACTTTTGTGGTAAAGTCTCAAGAGATACACAGACATCAGGGTCACTTTTAAGTTACTTGTTTTATCTTTAATTTCAGAAACCTGGATAGAATGATTCATGAACGTCTTGTGACTCTGAATATTTTCGTAGCATTGCCATGGCAACCTGATGTGATAGATGCAGGGGATATAAAAGTCACAGAGATCTGACTAAAAAGATGTTGAGATTTTTTTAAAGAGAAGAAAAAATATCAGTAGAAATAAAATATAAAATACATAAAATATAAAATGTATATCTGCAACTCCTAGATGTTGCTAGATAGTAGGAAAGCCCTAATTTTCCATGTAGAAATGGCATTCTTACTCTCTTCTGATGCTATTGTTAAAATAAAGTACTACAGCACAAAAGGGTCTAACGAACGTAGAGTATTTGGGGTTTTTTGACTTATCTTATTACAGAGTTGCAAAGGAAGCATATGTTTCAGAAGTTATGATGAATAGTACAGTTGTTGCTCTATCCCCACATGTACACTGGAACACAAGAATTAAACAGATTTGGGAGTGCACTGCTTTACAGATCATCAATGACAGGTAGTGATCCAGAAGCTTCCACAAGAGATAAAACGTTTAGAGTGCTGGGTAAGAGACTTATTCCAGCTCCTTGGTGCCACAGTACATGAGGGAAGGAGCCAAACAGGTACAGAGGACAACTACAAGTGTTATTTTGAAAATGGCAACCTGCACTGCTACAGGTGTATGGCTAACTAGGTTGGTATAAGGCAAATCCTTAATAATGGTCTAAATAAACAGAGACAAGACATGCACCTTCAGGCATCCAAAAGAGGTGGGGTACAATGCAAATGCTCTGTCTGTGGCTATGGTTTGCTTCACCATTTTAAACATACCTGACGAAGAGGGGCACAGGTATTTATGGAGTATTGAACCAGTCTGCTCATATTAAATTGATTCCCATTGGCGGTGTATACTCAGAGACAAAGGAAATATAAGATGCTGTAACTTGCTTCCACCCATGCTAAGCATGGAAATTTTAAGGAGTAATTGATTCATAAAGCTCAGCCTGTTCTGGGATAATCCAATATTGCAGAATATATTATAATAACATATTAGAGAAGGTTTTAGCACTAGTTGCAGTTTTTGGCAATTCTTGGTACAGGGATACATCTAGTCTTTATGGGATATTTTGTATCTGATTGATAACAGTGGATATGAGTTTACTTAAATGCTGTTAAAAACAACAAAATATAAAACACACAAAACAAAACAAAACACCCCACTGTAAAGTAACAGTGCTTGCTGGTTTGGAAACATGACATAATTTATACTTATACCTTCTGTAACTTTAAAATAAAAACTTTTCAAAGGAAATGGCAATACAACTGTGTCAATTAAGAGAACGAAATAAACATTTCAGCAGAGAGACGTTTTTAAACTTACATGTGTATGCAAAAAAAGAACTAAAAATTATGCTGTCTGACACAAATTCTTTACCACTGAAAGAACAGGGAATTTTTGCAGAACCTTTTTCAGCTTCTATGAAAAAAGATCAAGTACTGTATTTTTTGTGACTTTTGAAACTGACAAATTTTATCCACTGAAAACCTTGAACAGTTCATAAACAAAATTAACCTGTGTGCTTCCTTAAATTATAATCCATGAATGATGTGGTATTACAAATTGTGTCAAGGCATTAAGAGGGAAAAAGAAAGGCCTTTAGTATTTCACAGCAAGTTCTGAGATATATGTGATCAAGAACGTACAGTCCAAGTTGAAAAAGCAATATTGTGAAACCCTTAACCTTTGACATAGACATTAAAATCCTCCCATCCTCTTCAATAGGTTGGTCACTGCCAGGAAACCTGTCATTCTCATCAGCTATAAATTCACTATTGAGAAATTTGTCCCGTATTGCCTTAAAGCAATAACAAATATGGAGGTTGCCATTCTCTAACCCGAAACTTCAATACCAGCATTTCCATTGCTGTAGGGGAAACTGTTTGTGTAATGCCTGCTTAAAAAAAATTACTTATGCACAATCAGAAAAATAAATATTTTGGTAGTTCTTGTATTTTCTAGTAATTCTATTACAAAAGATTTTTAGCCAATTGGAAGACAATTCCTCCCATTATTCTTGTATGGATAACAAATCACAGCAATTTAAACAAACAGCAACTCCTGGGGTTTTTTTTTTCCACAGAGGAATCCTCCGGCCTGCAGTGTTTCCATTACCCTAAGATTACAAGGACAAAAGCTTAAAATATTTCAGTCATTGGAACTTCAGTTGTATGATTTTGTATTTCCTTTAGTTGAATTAGACAACAAATGAAACAAAGGATTATGATGAATTTACACTATACTCTTGGCTACTTAAATTTTTGCATTTGCATCTCATCAAGGAATTGTTTTCCAGAGCACTGAGCCCCATGGCCGCGATAAAGGACTGGAAAAGACACATTGCATAGTTGCATACAGACAATCTCCACCTATTTATGGAAGCTATGACACAGCAGTTCCAAGAGTCTTGCATCTCATTTTTTCCTCATAACCTTGTTTTATGGTCAGTATATCTTCGCTGCCTTTTTAAAGGGTATTCATTGGATATTTATTGATTTCAGTACCTCCTATGCATTATACACAACACCTTGAGGGGAAATAACAAATGTAAACAGGACAAATGTGTGGTACCTCTTGTGGCACCTTGCTTTCTCTGCCTGGGCACAGTCACAGGTTGTTTTTTCCCCCCTTTCTAACAATACTCCTATTAATTAATTAATTAAGAATCAAGCAAACTGCATAATAAAGTTAAGAAGTTAATATGATATTAGCATATAATTGCACTTGTTTGAAAACTTTTTAGAGTCTTAGGGGATAAACACAAAGAACAGATGACTGAACTGAATCTTTGTCACTTGACTGAAAGCTTATTTGAAAGATATAGTTTGAAAAATCTGAATCTAGAAAGCTTTCATGGGTATTTACCTATCTATACCTTTAGCAACATTTAAAAGACAAGTTTGGAAACATATGTTTTTAATTAAAAATCTACAACTTTATATGCAAATGAAAGCATATTCTGGAGATTCAGATAAAATGGAATCTGTACCTAAACGAACATCTGCATGTTACAAGTCCAGAGTCTGAAGAATGACTTGCAATGAAGTGAGATAAACTAGTAAGTTAAAAAAGGAAACTGAAGTTTCTGATAGTCTTTTCAGTGATTAAGGTATTTTAATACACTATATAGACAGCGAGTTCATGTTGATAGGAAAGGAACTGCTCAGCTCTCCTAATCTAGAGAAGTGAAATAAGAGAGACTTACAACCACCAGTTTCGCAGTTGTTAATTTAAAGACAGCATCTGACAGAGTCTTTCTCTGGGACAGTTTCACCTTCTGGAAATTACCAATAAAATTTGGTATGAAGCAGAGAAAAAGTTTATTCCTTTGGTAAGCTTAGTCGCTACAAGAAGATTTTGAGATAATTTCTGAAAAACCTTCCACTATATTGGAATTCTAACATTCATGTGCAGATATAAGGAGGTTTACAACATACACCTAAATTTCAAACAAGGACTATCACTGCAATGGAAAGAAACAGAAATCATTCCTGTTTGCAAGCAGGGAAATAAATAAAAATCACAAAGGAATTGAGTTTTAGCAATCTTCTGACCTAGAAGTTGCAGAAATGCTAAGAGTAGGATGTAGAGTTCTGATCTGAAAGCTGTGAAGCTGAACATCTCAGAATGATTAAAATTGTTCTACTAAAACTGTAGAAGCAGCAGAATTTGAAAAAATTAATACGATATTTATGGCAAGTTATTAATTTATTCTAGCATCTGTTACTTGTCCATACTTTCACAAAAATTCAGATTTTGTTCAACAGTAATTAGTGCAGTTGAGGAGATATTTTAGATTCTTTGGTAATTTTGATTTTACACTTTTCTTCTTTAGAATTCACTGTAACAACTAGAAAAAAAATGTGAGCTATACATTCAGCTCTGTTCTCTACTTTGGGGCTCTAACATGTAATTAGAGTTAAAATGGACTTTGTACTTGCAAAATGGACTTTGTATGTTCTTTGTTACACATTTTAGAGTTTCAGAAAATAATTTTGTGAATGACAATGAAAATGAGGTAAATATTTTTTAAAAAGTAAAAGAATTACCAAAAGATCATATTTATTTGTTATGCTATTTTGTTTAATTTATTCAAATTTTAAAGCACTTAGGTAAATTACCAAATACTTTCTTCTCTATGTAATTGCATCAGAATGTAACTCAATAATGTGGCTTAACCAATAATCATCATCATGAATTTACAAAAGGGTGATTGTGCAGCTGTAAATTTCAGTACTATTAAAGTGCCACTGTTCTGTGTGCTTTAAAACTGGAATACTAAAACCCAAACAGAACAGAATATGCAGAATAACAAAAATTATCCTTTCTTTACCAGAACCTTAATATGCCACATCACTGGTCTATCGTGAAAGATTTAGCTTTGTTTCAGGTTATTTCAGAAATCTGGAGGAAATACTTCTATTATTTTAGAAAAAGCTATCAATATGGTTGTTCAATTTTGGATTTCTATTAAATTTAGCTAGCAGTATAGTAGAGTACAGATAACATAGTAATTTTTGCAGTAAAAGGCAGTGCAAAAAAAGCCTCTAAATATTTTCATTTAAGTCAGTTGGACAAGTTTCTTAGTCAATGACCAATAAGCCATGCATGTTTTTATTCTCTTTTTCATATATATACTGAAATGTAATAATCTGAGCCTGTGAAAGCACTAGGGAGGTATTCTTCTACTACTGAATACAGCTATAGAATGTACTTTTCAATACTAATACCAATGCCAGTACAGTAATAACTAGCTGAAGTCAACAAATAAAAGCATCTTTGAAAGGAAAGATGGTTGCTGGTTTCTGATCACCATCACCAAAGAAGTCCTTACCCACCCTTCACTCTCTTCAGAATTATAAAATACAGATAACTAATTTTAACCATTAATCTTGCTACTCAGCCCATCATAGGACTTCTGGCTTGCTCCTAAAGATTAATATTTGGTTTAGCCTCTAAACTTCCTCAGGGATGTCTCTTCCTTTAAACTTCACTATTTATAAAAGGTTGTCTAAGTTTTTTTTTCTCTCCCTTTCTTTTGCATCATTACTCATTTTGGAAGCAGATGCTGCAGTAAGACACGTGAGATTGAGCACACCTCAGAATATTAATGGCAGAACATTTCCTTTTAATGTCTTAATCACTGTCTTCTGAGGTTCTGGCTACTTCATTCTGAATTTAAGCAGCCTCTAGTTAGCCAGTCTGTGTAAGGAAGAGGCATCAAAAGTACTACTGAATCAGATTTCAATTTCACTAATCTGTCATTTTATTTTATTTCCTTTGAATTACATAAATAGGCTCAGGGGGTTGTTTTTTTTTTTCAAATATACCTTTTGACCTTGACCTGATCACACTAATTATATCATAGCTACTATGCCCTTCCATTCCCACCTAATTTTGAAGCATTTTTGTATCTGGGTACTTAATTTCAGTTGTAAACCAACTTTTAATTGGGTCAGAAGGTTGAGACAATCCGGGCAGGGAGACAGGACCTTCCATTGCCTAGACAGCACAAAACACAATGCTGTCCTTCTTCCTGTGAGGAGAGAAGTAGTTAAAGTAGGGAAAGGAAAAAGATAGTAATGATGTAGTTTGGACCTCACAGCTCTCCTCTAGCTCCATATCATAATGACAATAGAACTGGAAAGCTGGTCCTGCTTCTGTATTAATCACATAGCAGGTAGGTAAAGTTGACTTTTCTTTTCAATGATCAGTCATTTAGAAATAAGTAGCACAGTACCAAAGTGTATTGAAGTGGTAGGATTACATGATGCTGACAAGCTTCTTATACGCTACAGACTTATCTGGGCTACTATGGAATTCCCTTAGGAGACAAACCCTGCTCACCGCGCCCACCCCCACCCCCCCCCCCGCCCTTTTCCAGATGGCTCCATCCATTCTCTGATATGCCTTATGGCTGCAGTGTATTAAATGCCAACATGTTACGCATGAGTTTGCTCAAGGAATTCCTCTTCTGTTCATCAGTGATGGTTAATTGACCAAGAAATTTCAGCTGCATATAAAAAAATGCTCAAATTAAAAATTTTTTTGCTAGAAAAGTTTTACATTACGAAATACTAATTCTAGGATGGCTTTTTCTTTTGACTTATAAGGTTAGTTCATTTTTGGTGTCAAACAATACTTATTGCTTTAAAAAAATATAATGTGAGTTTACAAAAATTCATCATGAAAAGAATTCAGGGTGCACAGACTGATTCCTAAGAGATAAGGAGATGTTTTTGGTAACAATATATTTAATAGGCACAATACTATCATGTTATTACATAAACTGATGGGAATCTTCTGCTTTGGCAGAAGAAAGATGTGATTAATCCCACTGAGTTTACAGAAGTTTTCAGGATCACTCAGAGGAAGCAAGAAGTGCCTTAAAAAGATCTGCCTACTACTTTTGTGCTTTTGGAGGGCATTATATCACTTAACAGTTTCCTCTACTGCCTTCAGAGCAGAGATACATATATACTACTGCATTTTCCTGTTCCCACCTTTTCTGATAAACAGGACAAAAAACTTTGCTCTTCCTGGCCTTCTGAGTTTCAAACTCAACCCGATTAACTGGAATTACCATTTTAGGAGGCCTGCAGGAGAGCTATATGGACAGAAATGTTCCATACACCAGCTCTACCACAGAAGTAAACAACTCCCTAAATGCCTACATAAATCTCTTTGACTTTTGACCTGCAGCTAAGAGAAGCACCAACAAACCCAGAACACTTCTTACATGTTACAGTCTTGGAATTATGATAAAAATTTCAGCTCTGCTTTAATTTAACAACAGTTTATCTGGTTAATCACAACATCATGTCTATAACATTCCCTTTTCTAATATATCACAGCAGGCACCTTAGTCTCTTATATGCCTCCAAAAGGGAAAAGGGAGGAAAGCACCTCTAGCTGCATGTGTATAAAGCCAAAAGCAGACATGTGTACACAGCCAGGAACAGACATTTTTACACTGAACAGCCTCTAGTCATGAAACTTTTCCATACGTTACTATAGTACTGTAACCATATTAATGAATTACTGCCTTCACGACCCTATCACTCCATCTCCTTGAGGGTCACTAGTGCTGATGCTGTCTCATTGTAATGTAGCTACACATCTTTGGCACAACCCTTTCACCATATCTTCTGCAGAACTGGCTGCTAAATGTCAGTCTCAGTCTTGTCAGTATCACATAGATCAAAGCAAAGTAGCTTTAACAGGTAGATCAAAGCAAAATAGCAGAACAGATTCTAGACAAGTACCCCAGCGCTTTCACTAAAGGTTCAGGAAATTTCCAGGCAGATGGAAGCAAATATACTTACATTATGGCAATTCAATTTTCTTAATGAGGCCATTGAAACAACATCAACATAGGGCAGCCCAGATGGCTGCAATATCCTGTCATCTATGATTAGGAAAGTACAAACACATTCCTCTTGGTCTGCAGACTCTTCTTCATTGTCATACAGACTTCTACAACTCATATAGTATCAGCTAGGGGATGGCATATTGTCTCCAACATAACTACTGTGGTTTCATATTTTTTCCAATGAGAGTTTCTTTATTCCTCTCTACTCTTAACTAAACAAATTTTCCTTTCTAAAAACACAATTATATGAAAATTTTTAGATAATATTGTCAAAGCTATTTTCATGGCGTAGAATAAATCAACAACATTGTTCTTCTGTGCATTTCAATAGGGGAATATTACTATCATTAGTCGTATGTGAACAGTCAGTGACTTAAATGATGGGGCAGCTAGTCCATTCCTGTACATGTATGTAGCTGCCAAGTTTCTTACTTCCTCCTCTTCGAAGTCCTGGCTCGAACAAAATCTCAAGGAACCACTATTATATCAATGAAACCTGTCGTTCCTTCCATGGGCCTCAGAAGAGCTCTGAGTGTTTTCATGGACTTGCTTTTAGCCCAGAATCAGTAGGATGAATATGAATTGAACATAGTCTTTTCCCAAATTGCACCACATACACTGGATCTGATGAACAGGGTAGCAGACCTAGCAGCTGGACATTTCACCAAAACACTGGTATTATGTCCTCGTAAAATAATTTTTATAGTAAATGAATTTATTAGAGATACATTCAGCAGTATTTTCTCAGTTTATTCCCATTTCATTTCTTACTAGATTTCACCTGTATCCTTTATAATATATTTATGCTCTTTATAGCAAAATTTTAAGGAGGCATAATGCATTCTCTACATTACTCTTATCTATCAGTATCCCCCAATTCCCTTCATCTCAATTTTTAACACTATTATAATGATAAAACAATATGTAACTCTTCATCTGGAAGTGTCTGGCTGGATGGATTTTTTTTTTTTTTTTTGAAGCAAATATCAAACTAGGTTTATCCTAGGACTTCTAGGGTACTACCAGAAGGTGGAGGGTGAACTGCTGTCCTCATACATAAACGTACTGAATTTTCACTGTAGGAGAGATTTCCAGTCCTAGAAATCCCAAGAAGCTCAGTCTGATTACAGTTTGTTTGTTGTGCTTGACACCACAGGATAAACGAAAAGCTTTCTTGGAAGGATACCCATTCCCCCTGGCATAGCATTCATTTAATGATGTTCACAATTATCTTTACAGCAAAGATACTGGCTTATTATGAGCTATCACTGAGCTTGTGGTGCCATGTTTCTCGCAAGAAATGCCAAAATTGATACAGACTGCAATGAAAGCAAGCTGTGTAAATTAGCTGTGTAGGGAGTTGCATAAAAGTCACAGTGCATGTTAGGAATTAAGTTGGGGACACTCAGTCTGTTCTATATAGCACATGTCAGAATGCAGTCACACAGTAAAAGAGGAATATAGGGTTTTCACATAAATGTGTCCACAGCAACTGACAGATTATTTTCACTTGCCTCCAAAGATGTTTCCAACATGAAGGATTCCATTAAATCTCACAGATAAAAATCAAGCTTAGAAAGAAGACCAATCAAGAGTCTTTGTTAAACTTATATTCTGTTTTGACAGGGGCATGGGATTTTTTTTATTTCACAAACCAATTACTAATCCCTTTTAATGGCAGAAGAAAATGAGGGGGAGTTTTCACGTATACAACATATAAATACCTAAGAGTTCAAGATTACTTGAAAATGATATTAAATTAGAATTGTAACATTCTGTACCCATTTTCCACAGAGTGAGTTATGAAAGAAGGTTAAATGTAATCCACGAACATCAAGAGTCAGAGTAATTATCAGGTACATGTTGGAACACTTGAGTGGAGCACACAAACAAAAATGCAGCACGGAGCACAAATGTGATGACTCAGAGCCCAACTGGTCTTTCTCTGCCTGACAGTGCTATAATGTCACAACACCCTTGAAACAGGTCTCCCCAGAACTCATAAGACATGCCACAAGAATGCTGAGGAAGTAGCACTCTCTGCAAAACCTATGATCATTAGTTTACAAGGGAATTAAACAGTTCAAGACAGTATGAGGAATAAATCACACTGTTTGACTGTTCGATTAAGATTGCCACTGCACAGATCTGTGCTGTGGATCACAATATTAGAGGAAACTAGGTATCAGTTTCTAAAACAGTATACCTATTAGAAATTCCTACCACAGTACACGCAATGTCATGCAGTAAGTCACTTAGCCTTTAAAAAATAACCTTAATTTTTGCCCCAGCGTAGCAACTTTTCAGGGCTCTTCTGACTATTTGTTATCACTGAATGACCTCTCTCCTCTTCCAGTTCAACATTGCCTCCGTCGAAAAACAAGCAACATATTTTCCATTAAAGCTAAACATTGTGTTTAATTTTTACTGCATGAACCTTTCATTATTTGTTTTAATTTTACCAGATTTAACTGTTGAAATTTTACCAGGATATCTTTTTGCCAGTTCTTACCTTTTTTCTAAGCTTTCTGACTTCTGAAGCAGATTTATTTGCTGATCAATCCATCTTTACATTCCCTACAGGCTCTCTGCATATATTCTCTGAATATTCTTGAGTAGCCATTCACCCAGTAGGTCTGAAACCATTTCCTGCAAGAAATTCAAAAGTTTTTAAAGATAACTTTGGAAAGCTATGCATTTTTAATTAATAACAAAAACCTCAGAAACGTCAAGCCTCATCGACACTGAAGAGCTCGAGCTCTTCAGCACAGCTGAATTCTCTGACAAGCTCCCTTAATTTCTCAAAACTTGCCCTTTTGAAATAATTAAAAACTGTAATTACTAACCCATTTGGTTTATGTTTCTATTAAATTTAAACTGAATTAAATCAGGGTCACTCAATCCAGAATTATTTCCTATGATCAGCTCTTCTCAGTAAGTTATCTCTTATCATTCAGGCTGCAAAATTATACAGCCTGCTCTTGGTTCAATGGCTAGTAAAAAGTCTGTCATCTAACATAGCCAGAAATTCATGGGCCTACCCAATACTAGTATTATTTTGTCTCCAAGCTATATAGAGGAAAATTAAGTGTCCCTCAGCAAAACAGTTCTGTTCAGAAACATATTTTGTTTCTACTAATATTAAATCCATAACCAAAATATGGTCCTGGGATTTTATAATAGCAATATCTCAACAGAAACCCCATAGCATATCTCAGACTCATATTTTACAGTAAACCTGAGTTTGAGGTTTCAGCCTTTCAGACTCAATCTACACCTCAGTATATTTAGTGTCAAAATGAGTGAAATGGTCATGAATATTCTTGGTCACAAAATACACCAAGAAAAATGTACCTGTGGGATTTCTTTTCTTTGTTGTTGTTGCTCTAGCTCATTTATTAATTAGCTCATTTGTTAAATAGATAAAAAGCATTCTGACATTGTGGTCTGATGTGTACCAGTTGTGACTTCTGAGTCATATCCTAGAGGCAAAATATTCAGCAATAATTGGTAATTGGCTGTCACTAAAGCAAAAACAAGGACTCTCCCATTAACATCAATGATACCTTCCAAAATTCTTTCATTTACAATTCAGTTTAAGTAAATCACAATTCAATAAGCAGAATGAGAAACAAAAAGAGAAAAAATGTAATAGTCTTTCTGCATGCCTCAAGATACGCACTTTTAAGGACAAAAATAATGTAACTAGATGTTTCAGTGGCTTTGCTAACAGCTAAGGAGCTATCCTTCCTTAGCTCATGAGACTGTCTCTCACTACTAGTAGTAGTTTCCATGGGTCTGGAAGGGTATCTTGTTGTTACCAATGTGCTTTTGTACAAATTACTCAAGGCATAGCACATAACCTAGCAATTTAGTGAATGATGAACATTTGACACGTAAATCAACAGTCAAGGATTAATGAATCCAACTCAACAGTGAGGATTAATGAAGCTAGACAATGGGGAAAATTCTCAGTTACAAAATGATGGCATGCTGCATCCAACCATTTTAGAACAAGAAATACAATTTTTCTTCCCCTGCAGAGAATAAAGGAGAACAACTTTTCATGGTATTGGAATAACATGCATGTCTGTCATTTAAAGTCACATGTCCCTTAACCTTACTGTAAATTTGTGAGCATACAGCTGGAAAATTAGCAAGAAAGCTACATGTCTTTGCACTACTTTCACTATATTTCATCTAGGAAATGAAAAAAATCACTCTCTAAGTGGATCAGGTACGTTTTTCCTATCACATTCGAGGGAAACATTCACACAAACTCACACACACTAGCCTATTGCATTTGATTCCTCTGGACCAAAATGGTCTCTTAATACTTCAGAAAAGCTTCCAAAGATTTGGTTGCAATAAAGTACCATCACTAACACACAGTTAAACAGCATTGCTTTACTCTTTCTCCCAGCACTTCCATACAATGTGCTAAGGCAAGTATTACACTCCCTTATTTCTCTTGCTCATCAACACAGCCATAATATTTCACATGCTTACATAAAGATTACCACACCCTTTATCATGCTTATAGGCCTCTTCTTTCATGTGCTTCCTGTGTAGTCAGTGGCAAACAGCTCCACCAAGTAATTTGGCTTCTGAAAGCAACCTCTGTAGTGGCAGGTGCAATATATTAGCTCTAATCTGTATGTCAAGATGATGGGAGGAGCCTCTAAAGAGGGGAGTTGAAATATTCAAGTCTCAACCTCAGTTGAGACTCCTTAATATTCTTTAAGTTATTCTTTATAACTAGTAAGTCTAAACCCTAGGAAGTTGGGAAACTTATGTATCAGCTCAGAATACAGGTGTTTAGTTAAGCATTCTCTTATTATACAGAATAAATACCTTGTGTACACCACATCAGTAAGAGCAGTGGTAAAGCTTTCTTGTATTTGTTTACATACTGTGTTGGTTTTACACAGGTTCAACATGAGAGGCAGGAATATCTTTCTAAGCCTATTTAATGAAATCCAAAAAGGGCCTTCAGATTTATTCAAACATTTACATTGTCTTGTACCTTGTCTATTGACCTTTTGTATGTTAAGTTTGTCATTTTGCACTTTTAGTCACTTGCAGTTTATCTTTTGTGAAAAATGGTCTGTAGAGATAGAAGAAAAAGCATCAGAAGAATATGAGGGTTAAACCAAAATAAATAACCTTGCTAGGGCTTAATATTTTCATGCTTGGGAAAAAAAAAGAAGTGAAACTAAGGGACACAAAAATCTCCGAACATATTGCAACACCTACCAGCCATGTCCAATTCATAGAGAGCAAAACCAAGGACTGTTAACAACACTCTACAATATCCAGTTCCAACTACTGAGCTGTGTCCTATGTTTTGAAAGTGTTTGTGTTTGAATGGGCACAGGTGATTTTTCTTCGTTTCTCTGAGACTGTCTTAATGAGGTGTCTGAACACTCCCAGGGAAGAGTACTAAAAATTCCCAAGTAACTGTAAAGAAGCCACTGGACTCACCGCCACAAGGATGTTAGAATGACATTGCTTTCCCATTAAAAAAATATTTACACTTTGGTAAAGAATAGCTAATATATCCAGTATCTAATAATTTTTTAAATGTCAGAACATTACTAGGACAGATTACTTCAATATATTTTATAAAATTTTTTGCTCATTCCATTCACATGATGAGAATTTTATAGTATTCACACATTCACTATTAAAGAATTAACTGTGATTTCACTGTTAACAAAGGGAATTTCTTTTCCTTTGTAAAGGAAGGAGTATTTATTAAGTCTGTGTTTACACAGCAACCAGTTGAATTTTCACAGCAGCAGTCAGTTATGCGAGCCTTAGTGTATCATTTGGAACTGTTTAGGATTTTAGTCTTGACCCACTCTATAATATAGGTGGACAGTTAAAAGTCATTACTTGATTGCAGTTATGTATTGACTTCACGTGGCAAGGTTTTGGTAGCAAAGGGGCTACAGCGGTGGCTTCTGTGAGAAGCTGCTAGAAGCTTCTCCCATGTCTGATAGAGCCAATGCCAACCAGCTAGCTCCAAGACCAACCCACTGCTGGCCAAGGTCAAGTCCATCAGCAACAGCAGTAGCGCCTCTGGGATAACACATTTAAGAAGGGGAAAAAAACCCCTGCACAACACCAGCAGCAGTCAGAAAAGAGGAGCGAGAACATGTGAGAGAAACAACTCTGCAGATACCAAGGTCAGTGAAGAAGGAGGGGGAGGAGGTGCTCCAGGTGGCTGGAGCAGAGATTCCCCTGCAGCCCATGGTGAGGGGGGCAGGCTGTCCCCCTGCAGCCCATGGAGGTTAATGGTGGAGCAGATATCCACCTGCAGGCTGCAGAGGATCCCACATCAGAGCAGATGGATGCCCAAAAGAGTCTGTGACCCCGTAGGAAGCCCACGCTGGAGCAGGTTTGTTGGCAGGACTTGTGACCCTATGGAAGGGACCCATGCTGGAGCAGTTCGTGAAGAACTGTATCCCGTGGGAAGGACTCACGTTGGAGATGTTCATGGAGGACTGCCTCCATTGCATAGGAAGTAATAACCAATTCTGCAAGCATGCAGTTCTAAACAAAATTAGTCTTAGTCGTAGGTAAGGAGGTAGCTGATATGGGTAGAGGAAGTCACTGGGGCTTAGCATTAAACACAATATTAAGAAAGGAAAAGTGGATGGGTGTGACACTGTAAACAGAAACCTGTTTTTGAAAGGTGACATGTATACGGGTGTATCTATTACAGGTGAGTTTAGAAACCTTGCACCGGCCTTCCAAGTGCTCTGAATTTCTCTAAGCTTGTTAAAAAGAGTATCTGCCATATAGAAGATGACAGAATTAGCCACCCTATATACAATTACTAGCTTGTCTACTGTTCAGCAAACAAAAGAAAACCAGTCAATAGACATAATCTGGAAAACCATTAGTAGGAAAAAAAGATCTTTTCTGAATCTCCCAGGCAATCACATTAATTCTGAAATATGAGATCAGATTAGTATAATATTGTTTTAGCTCACAAAACAATGAAATACTGTAAGTGGTTGAACTTAGTACAGAATATGGTAAGTTTTATTAATCTCAAATTTGGAAACTGCTGTCAGAAGTAAGCTTTGCTTTATTCTAAATGGACAGCCAGGAATCAGGTGTGATGGAAATAGTGCCTTTTATTGGATTTTCTGAAACTCCTTTTGTACTTTTGAAAATTCCATTGTAAATTCCTGATTTAGTAAGTGCCCAACTTTAGTCACATGGACAGTCTGATTTATCTTACTAAGAACACAAAAATGCTAAATGTACCAAGCTGAAAAGGGATACAAAATTGTACTGGAAACCTTGATGTTCCCTTGAAGAAACTTCTTAAGAGAACGTTTGTCCATGTGATAGAATTGCTAATGCAATATGATTACTTTAATGAATATTAAAACTATGCTTTATTTTCATCTAGTTCTCATTATTTTCATCATGAGAAATTTGCATGTATATGCATTCGCATGTAGGATAATATGCTAGATATCATGCCTTAAGGACAGATAAAAAGATAGAATGCGTATTCATACTGCACTTGCCCAGGATCAGGTCAAATACGATGGTACGGATGTAAGAGCAAGTCCAACAAGCAAGGAAGCAACAGAAAACAAACCAAGAATTGCTCAAGAAAAAATGAAGTAAAGAAAATGTACCAACATACCAGAGTCAGTGAAAGCGCTAAAGGCAGACCTGTGGCAATATGAACAGTTATGCCCAGGAGGATAGTTAAGACAGAAAACTTTTAGTATCTATTATTTTTAATGAGATTTACAGTTAATTATTAACCACCACTTCACCCCCTGCAAGTCTATACAAAACAGCCTGTTGTGTAGCTTGTCTCCTCTGCCTTATTTAGGAGGTAAGCTGCCTTTTTACACTTACTGGTTTTCATTGGATTGTCAGTATTATTCAGCTTTGCATACCCAAGCAGGTTCTTCTAAAGCTATTTGCATTCAATTGTAAGAACATAAGTAAGTAAAGCTTAACTTTTTTCTTAATTAAACTCCAAACAAGAAATCATCATTAGTAACACACCCTGCAGGGACAGAGATTAGAGATATAGAGCCAAACCTTAAAATCTCTTTTTGTCCCTGCAATGCAATATTTACAAAACTATCAGAACAGTTTTTGTGTTTGTTAAAGAGGCAAGAATCTGTTAACAAATAATGTAAGAGTAAATACTTTATGCAGTTCCACATTCTCTTCCCCAAGGAAAAAAATGCCTTTCAGGAAGCAGCAGAAACAACCAGAAGTTATATTGCCTACATTACAAATGAGACCTGACCTTGAGTTCCTCCTTCACTGGATCATCAGCACAGTCTGCCACTCAGCTTGATGCTGGTGATCCACCCATAGCTTGAACCATCCATGCCCAGTTTCGAGGTATATCTTGAACTAACTGCTGACAGCACTGGGCACGTAGTCCTATCTTGCTGATAGGCAAGTTTGGCCCATCTGTGATTAGAAACAAATTCAGAAGAGAAGCAAGTGGGTTTTAGATTTATTTCTGCATTGCCTTTGCTTGGAATGGTACAAAGGCATGTATTCTACTTTTCAGTACTGGAGAGGATAAATATGAATCACAGTTTAGACATTTCAGTGTGGACTAATATAATGAAGAGAGAGGAATGATAATTTTCTTGGCTCAGATTGTTGAAGATGACTCCTAGGCTAGTCCAGGCTAGGCTCCTTTATTAGACTACATCTGTTTGGCCATGGACTTCAGTCTGTCTAGCATGAAGTGCCCTGGTCCATGATTAGTTTCTGGGAACTAAAATAAAATAAACATTCATTAAGTGGTATAGCAGTATCACTAATATTCACACAGAATAATCATGAGTCACACCCCAAAGATTTCTGAGTACTTATGAAAGACTACAGTTGATTTGTTTGTAATTGTCTTTTGAATCCTGAGTCATAGAGCTATAGGTCACATCTTCAAAGGTTCACTAGTAACTGTGATGTCTAAGACCTTACTTATTTTTAATTTTTTATTTATTTTTAGAAAGCTGATACTTTTAAATAGCTAACAGTACCCATACTTGAGTTGTAGGGCAAACAAGACCTGTTATGAGTCATAACACAGAATTCACAGAATTATAATCAATCACATTCACTAACCTGAAGGAGTTGGCTTGCAAATAACATCTGTGTACGTTTGTGTGTGCGAGAGGAAGTGGGGGGAGAGAAAGACAGACAGACAGAGACAGGTTCTCTGGCTTGAGCCCATTGCAGGAAGTCAGGAAGCTCAGAAATACGACTTGGGATTCCCCTGTGAATGTTATAGTTGTGAAGTATTAGCTAATCAAGTCTGCCCCCAAATTATTCTCAACTTTCACTTGAGATTGACAATTCATGAAAGCAATCTCCACTGGTGACAATCACATGTAAACTTTACAGCAGACTTTTTCCTTCCACTTTTCTCCTCTGATACTCTAGAAATGCTTCTGGTATTTAATTCAATGCTAATTTAAGAATATGAAGACCATGCCTGTCCCAATGGATAAGCTTTTCCTTTGGGAGATCTTTTGCCATTATCCTTTAAGAGCTGAGTAGATTGACGTGAGTTAGCAAGGTTTTCTGCTGCTTTTGTTTTCCCTGAGTCACACCTCCTGCATTCTACAGCTGAGAAGTTTGATCTGCTCAGTTGCTGCTGCATTCAGTACTGGTAACTGTAATCTTTGTTTTTACTATGACCTCCTTTGCTTTATTACTTCAGCTGACTTCTATAATTCATCATATTCTGCATTTGCAGCTTCCTCCATCCTAATATTTTCTTTTAATTTTGCTAGCTTCAGCTCCTCTTATAGGTGGCCTACTTGAAAATTGACCTGCAGCTAACCACTTCACATTTCTACACCCCATGTCTGTTTTGACTGAAGGCATGTGACTAAGATCATTTGAATTAAAACCGTATCATCTTAAGGCGTGCTGGGTTATCCAGAGGAAAAAATAGAGTTTCTGTCTAGGGAGAACAGATATTAAGTGACACTCTGTTCAATTGATTTTACTTGTCCTTAAGTGATAGTAGTCAAACCAGTAAGCCATTTAGCATCTATTCATTCTATATAGATTTATAGGGATTGGTAGCAATAATTGTCTCTTTTTCAGGCTTTCTGGCTGATATCTTTATATCAAACAAAATTTCTGAAGGCTTGGGCATTTGCCCATTTTTGAATGGAAAATTACAGAAATGATATCACAAAGATGGATGCAGATATCACAAAAATGAATGAAGAATTATGAACAGGAAGAAATGCTTCATCAAAAAAAGTTTTCAAGTTAGAGAACAAGATGGAACCGCACTTTTGAATATCCAAAAGTCTGACAGGGAGTAATCCAATAAGTGGGTTTAACCTACCAATCTATATCAACCTAATCAGAAAATTGATCCAGTGTCTTCATTTTCTAAGAAAATGCTTTCAGTATTGTTACCCGTTCTGGGGGTTTCACTCTTTGATGGATATTCTCTAGGGTAAAAAGTAATAAATGAGACTGAAACAAAGCAAACTGTACCCATTCAAATGTTTCTTAAAATGCTCACTTTCTAGATAGTCATAAAATGAAAAAAAACCCTGAAGAATTTATGACAATTATTTCTTTCAGTATTTGCAAAGCTCTCATATGACACTACACTATATTGCTGTGAAGTTTAAAGGAGGCAGTATCTCTTATACAGTATAGCACTCTTCCTGATGGATTTCAACTGGATGAACAGTTGAGAAACAAGAAAAACTATAGTAACTTCAACTCTGTAAGTATTCTACTTTTAAGAATTGCTTTGTTTTGCTAAAATGGTTAATTGAACTGAGAAGTACTTTACTTTTTACTGATTTGAATATCCTCCAAGTTTATAATTTTGGAGAGCTAGATGTCAGATGCTGTTCAAAGGCATCACAGCACCTCGTGGGATTCTAAATTTAGGCTAGTTCTTCCCAACCTGTGTTCTTCTTTTAGTGCTTGAATTTGCAATCATGATGTTTGACTGTGCAAACTGTCTATTTTGATGACAAAAAAATTCTTTCAAAAATTTCACTACCATTACAAGTGAGTGGTACTGCAAGTCAGCAACAGAATGACTGTTCAAATCTACCTCCTCCTATCTTCTTCCTCTTCTGCATATTACTTCAAGGCCCTTCATCCAAAGTTCCAATACAAAAATATTGATAGAAGTAGGGTGATTGCTAATATGGTCAAATGTGAAATAGATTTGGGTTTGTAGCAAAGATTCTCTTTCTACTGGAAAAAGACTTTTTTTCCTCAAATTCATATTTTTTTTTGCCTATGACTTAACTTTGCAGATTGTGTCATTCATTATCATGCAGTACTTATTATTTTGTTAGTAACAATATGGCTTTTTAAAATTTATGTACTCTTAAGCATAGTAACAGTTAAATACGGAGAGAGAAGCAAAAACAAGTAATAAAATAGCAAGTCTTTGATAAAAAGGTTAAATCTAGATTTTCAGGCTAACATGTTAAGAAATACCAAGAAGGAAGCACTCAGACTGACTGTCATACTCTTTCCTAAGAATGGTACTTTTACATAGTTGTTCTTGCCTGATGCTTTTATTGCCACATTAACAGCCATGTATTTGCCCATTCTAATGTGGTTGCTTTCTAAAATTTGGGAAAAATTGCCTTAAATAATTCTGGATCTTTCCTCATAATTGAAGGGACTGAGTTGCAAGGATTCTGTGTTCCTGCAGAATACTTTGACAGTGCAAATTCCAGTAGCCATATTGCCTGCTTAAACTTTGCTGGTTTATTCCACTTTGCAAGAATTAGTCTGCAGTCCCTCTCTCTGCTAACCACATTTTGAATGTCTTCATCTGTATCTAATCTCCCAGTTCTTATTAATCCATATTCTGAATACTGTTTAAATAACAGAGCCAAATCTTTCTATTTAAAACTCTGAGGGGTTTAAAGTGTTTTTAAAACTCCTTTGAGTTTGATAGCTCTTAGTTACTGGACTTCTCAGACCACTTATGAACATTGTTTTGATTTTAGGAACACTGTTTTCTATTTATAGTTCAGTTTTGGTGGCTGTTATGTCAGATTTCCATATAAAAAAAAAAAAACCCAAACAAAATATCCAGAAGTTCATACCGACACCGCTCTTTTTCATTTATAATAATGTCATTCCAATCAGCAGGATTGTATTAATATAGTTTAGCTTTTACATAATGGTGTTTTACATGTGCATGCTAGGCACATGCTTCATTCAGAGAAAGCATAATTCTCTCAAGTACATACACTCATACCCCTGTTCTTCATTTGGTCATGGGGAAAGTAAGGACAGCCACTTTATATCCTACAGGGCCCAAAATCTCATGGAAAATCTTTCCTGAGATTTCAAAGAACTATAAACTGTGCTCTCCTAAAGGTAGATACTGAATATTTATATTGAGTTCCAGTACAATTACAAAAATGAAGCTCTGTTTTTCCACTCCTTCATTCATGCCTCTAGGTATAGGCTGCGCTCCACCTTTTTCCTCCCAGATATTTGAGACTACAGTCAAAAAAGAGAGAGAGAACAAGGAGAAATTTACAGAGAGAATGCAGAACTTCCTTGTAGCCTCATGAAAAGCTGTGCAACCCGAAAGCTCTTAGAAAATACAAATTTAGCACAACACATATATTGTTTTCCTGATTGTATAAATGAAAAACCTGCTTAATTTACACTGAAACTATTTATACTTTAGAGAACTTTAAGAGAACTGTCAGCAGGTCCAGGATGGTTTCCAAAGGGATGAATTTTGTTCCTAGTCATTATGTAATGGACTAACATACTGACATTATTGTTCACTGATGAAAGAACTACAGTAAACTTAATACGTAGCAGGAAAATTGGCACTATGCCTTGGGTCTGTTCCCTTCTATCCGTTTACAAGAATATTAGAAGTTTTATTGAAATGGTAGCTTACTTACTGTCTTGTGTTTATCTCTGTATTACCAAATAACCATAAATGAGTTAAGATACAATAAATGGACAACTGACTACAGAGTAGAGCACTACACTTAAGTAACTGAAAGTCTATGTTTATTCAATTTATGCTCCATGAAGTCATTACCAGTAATTTATTGCATTTGCCAGGCATTTCTGAAGCTGATACAGACCTAGTTTATTGCACAGGGGTTTATACTTGCTGCGTGACTTGGAGCTCAGCGAATTCTTGTGAAGTACAAGACATGATCCTTAGAATGTTTTTGCAGATAAAGGTGTTTATGCTATGCAATGGTTACATTTGAATCAGGTCCGGGACAATGAAATCATTGGCCCTGGTAAACATTCAGAAAGCTTTACTCTGCTGACAAGGAAGTTTTCCAGATGAGACTTAAAAAAAACATAATTTCTTCACTAACAGTTCAAAATCCAACTGGCATCCTTGTCTGTATGCTCACGTTTATAGCTAAATCTGTATCTACCTCTGTATGTGAGATTTTCAGAAGGGGAAAAAACTGTATCTGTGAATTATTTTAAAACAATTTTGCAAACTGGTTAGTTTAGTAGAACAAATTTTACTGCGTTTACTTCCAAAAGACATACATTTATGAGTTAAGGAGACATACTTTTAAGAGAGCTTTGAAACTTTGCTCTTAAGCATAAGGTTGTTATAGATCCATCAGGCAGCTGAATGACCTACTCTACTACTGACTTTTCTATCACTGTGAACAGAACCTGAATATTGCCTACGTGATGATGCACAAGTCTGTTAAGTCAATCTTCTTATTGCTGGACTACTACTGCTACTACTAATGTACTCTTTATTTGGGTCTGTTTAATGTGACTCTTACAAACACGTTAGTGGTAAACTTATCAAAAATGTAAAAGAATGTATCATTAATAAAAAAAGCTATTATTGTCATTCTATCATCAGTCCCTATGAACCTTATCCTACAAATATCTAATCACACGAAGATTGTTATTAAATTCCATTAATGATTTTAATTACTGCTGCACTTAGGCATATACAAAACTGGACTATTTACTTGCAAAGATGGGGTGAGTTTGAGCCAGAACTGTTTTCCTAGCCTATCTTAAGATATGATGTGAAGCTGAATGATGAATCATATTTAATAAGTTCCCAGACAACACCACTCTTTGAAGGCTGAAAAACATATCACAAGACAGGATTAGAATAAATTACGAGACTTTTGGAAGCAATCTGGGATGGATAAATGCAAGTTCTCTATTTGTCAACAGGCAATGTCTTCAAAACAGGTGTTTGATCACAACTAAAGAAAAGGCAAGAATAGTGTCATTCTGACAGAAAGGCAAACATTGTGGGACACAGGTAAAGCAAGGTAATCAATTCACTGTATGTGGTACTTGTAAAATCTCAGCTGCAGACTGTGTCCAACTTCAGCAACAGGTGGACCGAGTGGACAAAATCCAAGGAATGCAATAAGAATAATAAGTAACCTGCAAACATAAGGTATAAGAATGGTTTGAAGGAACTGGATTTATTCAATCTAGGGAGAAGAGATGCAGTATAAAACTTCATATACACAGCGAATACCTGAAACAAAGAAGAAAATAAGCTGTTTTTCCTGTCAACACAGGATAAGATAAAAAACAAAGGTCTCTAGTTGGACAGGGAAGACAGCTGGGATTGCAAAGTATTGAAACAGATGGCCCAGACAGGCTATGAAATCATCACCCCCAACTAGCCTGCTTAGGTTTTCAAAGTAAAACCAATGAACAAAAAGACAGTTCTTCTTGGTATTAAGTGAAGCAAAAATAACACTAAAAATGACACTGTTATAGTATGTTCTGACAGTAGCACATGATGCCAGTGTGTGCGTAGGTGTTATTCCACTCAGAAATATAGGACAGCAGCTTCACAAGTTCTTCACTGTGACCGCAGAGCTTTGGAGTCTCCACATAGTAGTTTTGAAAAGGAAGCATTCATAACAAATGAAAAGATCACATAGATTTGTAGCCAGAAAGCAAAACAGACATGATGTTTTGTTGGCATTTATTGTGAATGGAGAAATATTAACAGACTAGCCAAGCTGGACTGCAGTGACTAAATTGTTACGTTTATGTGGTTTTCTATTTCTCTTTTTTATTGCCTTTACGCTGCGTGAGCTCCTCCAAGACCCTTTGCACACCACTTTTTTCTATAGATTCAGTATTATGATATAGCTAGAGAACATTAAAAAAAACCCCAGATGGCACCTAAAAAAACCCACCCTTTTTTTTTTACATTTAAAAATAAATAGTCAAATAACTGACTAACTTCAGTTTTTCAAGATAAATTTTGCAACAATATTTTAATGATGTTTTCATGAACTAGACACTTTATTTCTGTCCTATGAAACAACCCTTTATGGGTTGCTGTTTTTCATTTATATTCCTGTAAGACAAGGCTATGGGGTATTTGTTAGAGTATATATACACATGTATATATGTTAGAGTATACATATAAAAAAAGTGTACCTGCTTAAACATATATATATGTTTTATACATACATTTAAGCTAAAGAGATTAACTTAAGATCAATTTCTTCTGAGAAAGTTAATCTTTCTAGCATTTGAACATGTCCTGCAAACATGAAGTATATGAAAGCAAATGTTAGTTTTACATACTCGGCTCACTAGGCAAGAAATGGCTAGACCCCCTCAGTAAAGGCTTGATCTTGTAAGTTACTGAATCTTGCTGTCACCAGAGGGGGAGAATCAAGTGCCAGAAGAGCTACGTTTGTCTCACTGAGAAGTTGGATCCACAGTTACTCTGTTGTTATGAATTACAAGGAAATAGATGATTATGGATGAAGGAGACTACAGGGAAACAGAATACTGGCATACTGATAGCATTTTCAATGGATCCCCTTAACCAAAGGAGAGCAGTGTATGTTTCTGACTACTACAAAGTTATGCAGTTCAATAGTTAGATGCTTCAGTACCAGTGATTTCTCAAGTTCTGAAAACTACTTCTTTGGCAAAGGGAAAAGAAGGCATTATAAAAGTAGTGAATGCGTCATATACAGGAGTGTTATAAAGAGTGTAATCTCATTTCCAGGCCCTCATCACATGACATGGATAGTTATGAAAAGGTTTATATTATTTCCATTCTTACAGCAGGGGTCTTGTATCCAGTGTCTGCAGTGGTGAGTGCTACAACAGAGAACTGTGATTTGAAAGGAAAAGTGAAAACTACAAATCAAATGCACAAGAAAGGACTGAAGAAGATCAAAGCAAAGGTAAAAACTGTGAACAGCTCCTGGAACAGAACACTTCTTTGAGGGAGGAAAAAGAATAAGTAGTAAAAAAGAAAAATAACTTCAGAATAGGTTTTAAAAAGGAAACAGAAACAAGCAATCTTGTAAGAACAGTTTAACAGATACCTGAGAGAGCTATTCATTTGCAAAAGGTGAACAAAGGCAAGGTCACAGAACATATTAGCCATCCACCTAGTATGGAGCTGGAATGACTCAACTCCCTAGCAGACTTCCAGCCCCACCTGAAGCTGTTTTGTTGCTGTTCTCTGTTTCATTCCGATCACAGTGCATTTACATTTTACACAGCTTCCTTTGAAGTAGTCATCAGCCACAATTAGTTCTGACTCGCATGGCACAACCCTACAAGACTAAGATTTGGTTGTCTGACGACTTCTTTGCTCCCTGCTGGGAAATTATTGTACAAACTTGACACTGAAGGTAAGTCAGGGATGTTAGCTGCTAGTGCTAGTATAGACCTGTTAACAAACAAGGAGGAATAACAAGCATGTCTTAATAGTACATAGAAACACTCACTGGAGAGAAGAAAAAAAGTATAAACCTTTTTACCTAAGGCTATAAACCCCAAACTTTTTACTGGTGAATGTGTGAAGGCAAGAGAACGCAGTGAGAGGATTTAGATTTCTTTTCAGCACACCCCTCTTCCAACTCGTAACTGGATGCAGAAAAGGCAAAATTCAATTCTGAGGATCAAAGATGAATGCCCAGTTGAAAAACTTACCCCAAATTAAAGCGAACTGTCTCAGGGCTCAGTGAGCTATACTGTTGTACTCTAAAAAGGCTTAACAAAATACTACTTCAAGAAAAGAAAATGCCCCAGGAAGGAAAAAGAAGATAACAGTCAATAACCAGCTTCCTTTTTCCCAAAGTGCAAAAATAGTAACACTGGAGTTTTCTCCTCTTGCTATGGTAACTCATAAAGCTTGTAAAGTCTGACGTTTTATCTTGTTTTGTAGCAAGGCCTCAACCACGCTGCAGTTGTCCTCCCAGTATATATTGCCCACCAGCTACCTTTTCAGCTCTAAAGTGATCTCTCTTCTTCAGCAGGATTACCAGAGTATACCACATCCTACAGTAGGTTTTGCTGTCCAAGACAGACTTGTTAAATAGAGTTTAACTGATTTAGACTTTTCTAAGAGGTGTGTCCTTTTCGCTTTAGAACATGCACCTTGAGGCTGCTTGCTATGGAATTATATGAGGATGACTGTTCACCCCAGATACATTTAGATGTAATTGGTTTGCACTACCCTTCAGATAGTCATTTACTTCACTTTATCACAAGATTTCTTTTTAAAAAGAAAAACCCACAAATATGATAAAATACCTATATTTCAGTTCTGCCACTATGTCTGTCTATCCACCCTTTCTTTCTCTCTATCAAATGACACTCCTGCACTTCCCTCCCTCTGATACTTTCTAGGAAGAGCTGCTACTTCTCTTTTAGGTATCAGTTAATGTTTTCAGTATTGGTCAGGAATTTTTAGCTGGCTTGTACTTGAGTCCTTGTTGAATTCTACTTCCAAGATGCAGGAAATGGTAATTTACACCTTAGCTGATGGGAACATTATTAGGTGTGATGTCTCAAATATTCTATCTAGTAAAAGGCAACAGTTTCTGCACACAAATTATGTCCTTCTTGTAGTAGTCAGTACAAAGCACACAAAGATAATGACTAATGAAGAATCAAAAAGCATATGAAAACAATTATTTAAAATCATATTCTTACTGTCCTCCATTAGTTAAACACAAAGACATTTGTCTATTTTTGGTCTCTTAGTTCTTCTGGGGTAACAAGTCTTGTATTTTCTTGAGATGTAAACACAAATTATACTTGGCTGTTATACAATGACTAAATAATAATAAGACATTACAGGTCACTTGTGAAAGAGCCACAGGCAGTTGTCTGAAAAAATCACAATCATTTTGGGCTGTAAATAAAAAACGAAAGGTAAGAAAAATTATGAAGGAAGTAGAACTATGAATGACTGGAGATCTCAAACATTTTTCTACAAGAATAAGTGAATTGACAGAAATTGCCTTATACATGATGATACTCCCATCATAATTACTCAGGAAGGATAGACTCTATTTTCATGCCAAAGATGCAACTGTTAGAGGTGTTAGGTAATATGAGGGCATTGACAGACATCCTCAGAATAGGCTCATACATTGTCATACATTGTCTCTTCCCGACATTTTTTAGCCTTTTCATTCAACAAGGATACTTTATTTTCCATTTACAAACCCAAATGCTGCCTTAATAGTAGTGGGAAATAAAGGAATAGGCATAGAAATAAAGGCATAGGAAAGGCATAGGTAACAAAGTGGGCCATTTCAGGTCCAGTCTATAAAGGGCTAGGACAGAAAAAGTGTAAGTATATAATGTTTTCTATTTCATATACTTACACCACCAAGACAACTTGTTTGCCAACATCAGACAAAACGTTAAACAGCCTGTAAGATAATAGCCTGTTTCTCAGACAGGAAAAAAGTGAGACATAAAGAAGTATATGTTCTTTCTAGAACTGTAATGCAAGTCAGAGTAAGAGTGGTAAACACCCCCATCTTCAGTTCCCAGACGTGCGCTTAGCTCATTGGACTACGCCTACTGACTGGACAGAGGACAAATCAATCCTTTTAAGAAAAAACAAGAAGAACATACTTTTAGTAGGCAATGTAGTTCCTGGAAGAAAATAATAATAATAATAACAACAACAATAATAATAATAAATAATTAAGGCTCTCAAGTAGTTTCAGCCCATTGATGATTGCCAGGCAATAAACATCTTGTTCTAACATACGGCATCCTTAAGCACTTCCCAGTTAGTTGGGTAAAACGTTACTTGTTCAAGGTCACTGATGAGGTGGGATTTGTCATTCTTGACCTGCCATTAGTATAGGTCAAGTTAGTATAGAACAGTTTGGTACTTAGCTTTGGGCTTCTTGTAATCCATTTTTATTCTGAAACGAAAAAGAAGTCAGCAACCCCTTTTCCTGTGTTATCTGGAAAAAGTGAGCTCCATAAGAAAAACAAAAACAAAGTTCACCTTAAAAATGCTTTTGGGGAATGGAAACTTTGATTCAAAGTGACAATTCTAATAATATTTTCCCATTTTATTTTCAGTTTTCTTCAGGCTGTGGAAAAAGAAATTAAAAACAGAAAATAAAATTATTTGAGCGGAAGGAAGAGAGAGAAACTGCTAAATAAAAGGGCACAAAGCAGAGATTGCAACCCACAAACCAAGCAAAAATACGAAAGGAATGATATTTTAGGTACATTTAGTATTTAATAAGAGTAATTAAACCTAGTAAACTTTTTGTGTTATAGATTTTAATGCAGTTATGAAGCAGATTAAAATTGCCATTAACCAGTTTTATAGTTAAAATACTGTCATACAGGAAATGACCTGCATTTTCAGAGACAAGGATCAGAGCAGATGACATGCCAATGATTTTAAAGTTTGCTGCTACTGTGCCAAATAACCATATCATTTCAATTATGTATTATACAGTATTTATATAATGCACATCAAAAGAATAGAGTCAGAAGATTAAGCATGTTCTGAAGATAGTGTCTCATCCTGATCTAGGAATTTGTCACGATGAGGAGGAAAACCAGAATGTTACCTTTTACATACTACGTATCAGACAGAGATACTATCTTTCCTTGGAAAGTAAATCTTCTCAGTAGCCATCAAGCCAAAACAACATTAACATTGACTGAGTTATTTCTTTAAGGAAATAACTGGTTAGGATAAGATTTTTGTCACAAGAATCTGAGAGCACTATAATTTGACATCCTTTTACAATTCAAGGTGAATGCCCAAAAGTAAAAAATAAAGTAGTTACATTTCTCAACGTATAGAAGTATTTTCACAGAACGACATGATGTTTGCAACTGTATGTGTCCAGTAGAAGGAAGAATTAAGCCCTCAAGGAGTAGGAAATTCATGGCTCCATTAGTCAAAGTGCTAGCTTTTTAGCTTCTGTATGTTTATTACTTTCAGACCTGATTGAAATGATTTATTATCCAATCTTCATATTTTATTATTTTGCTTTACACATCTTTCACTCAAGTGACTGACCATAATTCCCTGCAGTCGTTCTAATAATAAAAGAAGTCTGTTAATATGATTTCTTCCATAGATCATTTAATATTCATCACTCCTGGATAACATAAATTATTTATGTTGTGAAAGTGGAAGAAAGAAGCCTACAGCTCTGTTCAGAACTGAAATTTTCAGGTATTTTTAACAGTGCCTTATTATATCTTTATTACGCCAACTGACCTATTTTGACTTCAGATCATCTGGTAGAAAAATGAGGGGGTTTTGCCAAACTGAAGAGCAAGAATTCAATATTGTATACATAAATTATAATATTGGCTGGTCATAACGTGCTTTCTTTATGTAGGTCTGATTTCATGACAGTAACTTGATAATTATACAAATGGAAAAGAAAAGGGATTCCATAGGGTTGAAATGGCAGAATGAAATCCTATTTCCACTGAATTTAATGAGGCCAGGATTTCATCTCTGTCCTTACATTTTCAAGATCAATCTCTTAAAAAGATGTAGCTGTGTTAAATTCAGGCTATGAATCCATCTTATAGGAAAGAAAACATATACTGATAGAAAAAGTTTTGGACTTAACATTCCTACTTACATTTAATGATATATATCAAGATAATAGAATCATAGAATGGTTTAGGTTGGAAGGAACCTTAAAGATCATCTAGTTCCAACCCCCCTGCCACGGGCAGGGACACCTCCCACTAGACCAGGTTGCTCAAAGCCCAATCCAACCCGGCCTTGAAAACTTCCAGGGATGGGGCATCCACAACTTCTTTGGGCAGCCTGTTCCACTGTCTCACCACCCTCAAAGTAAAGAATTTCTTCCTACTATCTAATCTACATCTACCCTCTTTCAGTTGAAAACCGTTACCCCTTGTCCTATCGCTACACTCCCTGATAAAGAGTCCCTCCCCATCTTTCCTGTAGGCCACCTTTAGGTACCGGAAGGCTGCTCTAAGGTGTCCCTGGAGCCTTCTCTTCTCCAGGCTGAACAACCCCAACTCTCTCAGCCTGTCCTCATAGGAGAGGTGCTCCAGCCCACTGATCATCTCCGTGGCCCTCCTATGATGGGACGATAGTGTGCAGGAAAAGATAATGTAAATCTAACACTGGAAGGCTGAACCTTGAAGTAAGTTTTGAAAAAAAAAATCTGAAACAATAATATATATTAGTGGACATCAATCTAAGTACTGTTAAGTGCTGACTTTCTTCTTGGTGACTTTCTGGTATTTGAAGAAATATTAGTGGTGGCGTTATCCACATATCCGTAAAAATGAAGGTAAAACAAAGCACATGGTCCAAGAATTCTAGGGCCCAACTCTTGCATTAGTGGTCACAAAAATTCTGAAAATTAACAGTTTCAGAGATTCTCATATTTCCTCTTCACAGAGGGGATCCGAGGTAAATACAAAAAATGCACCTTTCATTTTGTCTAGGAAGCCTTTTTCTGGGCTATGATTTGGTTTTGATGTAAACGATTTTAATAAACTATGTTTCAGAATATACTTGTGATTATAGTTTTAAGAATGTACAGAATACTTAAGAAACAGCAAATCTAAGTATTTTTTTCTTACATAATGCCTGTAATAACAGTAAAATCTGAAATTTGCCTCTTTATATTCTTACACTTTAGATGCATGCCCATCCTTTGATTGAATGTGTCAATGAAACAATAAAGATTATTGTTCCATATTTTACACAGCCATAACTGAGACACGAATGCCAAGGTTTACAAAGTCAGAGAAGTTACATGTATAAATTCAGACCATATATTTGCTATACACATTTCTAATCAATAACCTTTTGAGAACATAGTTTACATTTGCACTACTTCTCTATTACAGTGACACGGCATTATCTTTGTAATTTTGTCTCTTGCCATAAAATGCGCTGATAAGGACAACTGGAAAGACAAGTAGTATAGATTGAAATAGTAAAAGTCAACATGATTTAGGCAACGTGAACCATCATCAGCTGTCTTTAAAATGCTGATACAAAAAAACAGAATACAGCACAGCAAGTCCATGGAAGAACCAAGAAATGAACTTACGCCTTATGAATCCCTGTGCAATGTCTTAACTACAAAATCATTCCTGATAATTAACATGGTGCACAATTTGAAAAGGCTCTTAATGTTTTATATGCTTACTATCTGTTCTTAAAGACAGATATGGACAAACATTCAAATATTAAGATTGCTTTGAGTTAGCAACACTTATAAGGTTATCTTGACTACCACTAATTCACTAATGTGAAATTAAACCAGCATGTTGAAGAATCTGTGGTTAAATTCCAAAGCCTGTAAATTTTTGGAGAATATTGACAATCCAGTTAAAAACAGAAGTAGGAAAGGCTGACATCAAATGGACAATTTTATCAGATACTCAGAAAGAACAGGGAAAATCCTAGCAGTTCTCACTTATGAGCTACAGTTCAAGTGGAAAATTTTCATTTCACATTAGCCAGAAATGTATATAGCACCACATGTTCTTATCTTTCACTGAATGTTTAAAATACTTGAAAGATTTTCAAACCATTAAGGAGAATGAAAAAGAAGGTTAATAACCTCACTTCTTGTTCAGTATCATGTTCGGTATTTTCACTAGACCCAACAACAGACTTCTGCATAAAAAGGGATCTAACTGTTTCACAACTACAGAAATATTCCCTTTGCGAAAGTGGATACTTCCTTTTGACATGTTCACTGGAACAACCTGAGCTGCATGTAATGGTTGTCATATAGCTGGGAATAAAGATACCTTTTCACTTTTATACGTATATGTCTCAAAGCCTTTGTTATAGCTCACCATGTTTATTTGCTTTAGAGAAACTACCTGCAAACAATGGAAAACAGGAATAAGGTATAAATAATTCCATCCAACAAGGAGCGTGATTGGTGATGGCAGGTCCTTTTCATCCTTGACAAGAGTCTAAGTCAATGGAAACGTCTTGCAATGAGCTTTTGCTTCCACCATACATTTCCTAATTTGTAAAATGCCATAAGCACCAACAGTACAATCTTCTTCTCAATATCTGAGATCTCTAAGAAATTAGGATATAACACATGGCTTTGTAAGCAGTAATAAATGTAGCCTCAGGTCCAAGTTGTGACTTGCGATGTGCACATAAATTGAGAGGATAACAGTATAAAAAACACACAGACTTGGATATTGTTTTCAGATGCCAGCATTTCAGCTACTAATATATTAAAGTGCACCTGAGCTGCTAGGATCAAACTGCACACAAGTGTACCCTGGGGTGGAGGGAGAAGAAAAACCCTCAGAAACAAGTCAAGGAATTAAATTATTCCTTTCACTAATTTGATCTATTTTTGAGAAAGTCATATGGGGTTGGAATGTAGTCATCACTAACCCTGAGTAATTAAGGCAGCAACAGCAGGACCTGCATTCTGTCACTTCCAACTTGTCAGGACACTGTATTCTTTAATTTCAGATTTCATTAGAGAGATCTGTGCTCAACTGGATTAAGATTCAGTTGGACAGACATATTTTGTATTTATATACATATATTTTGTATTTTTTATTATTTGGAAGGATACACCTCAAACAGATATAACAATTTCTGCTGGGTCTCATGGTTCACTTTCTTAGTAAGAAAAGGCAGTCATCTTTGGCTCTCAGTATACTGTTTTTCTGCACCCTGCATGGGCTCCTTTATACTGTAGCGCTCACCACAGCAACTGTGCTTTTTAAGAGTCACACAATTAACATGAAAAGTGAAGGACTCTGGAAATTAGAAAAGGGGAGTTTTTTGATCAAGAACCCTGGACAATGCCAATATCTCTCGGAAAAAATAAAGCCAATGCCAAGATCTGAACAAATTCACAATCTGTGGATTCTTTTTTGTGAAAACCTACTGCAATAGTCAAAGATGACAAATTAAATCATATACGATGTATTAAATATTTATAACAAAATAGGAATTATGATTTTAAGTGCCTGGAAAGTCAGGAAAATCCAGTTTTCTATACCAATACTGAAGGACTTTTTATTAGACTATAAAAGAATACATACCTTTGATATAATTCAAAATGTATTTGATGTCTGCATACTATTAAAATATATAATTGAGTCAGTATAATAACCAAGGTTTTACCACACATAAAGGAAAGCAGGGAGAAAAAACCGCTTGCTTAAGAATCCTAAGGGAAAAAGATTGTACTTCTGTAGTGAAGACGGATCACTGGATCTCTAGAGCAAATCTGCACGTATATACAACTTTTTATTGTGTTTCCCATTAGGTCACATCATAACTTAGGCCCTAGTGCTCCACTGGCTCCAGGTTTGGTTTGGTTTTTTTTTTCTAAGTGAAGATAGCTAAATTCAGCTTTTTAGTAGAATATAGTTGACTTACAGTAGATTTACTTTAAATTTTTCAAAGCAGATTTTAAAGTAGGGGTTTTTTGCTTTTAAAGTAGATATTTTTGCTATTTTGTAGTTGTCAGAATTTTTATGGAGGGAACAACTTATTTTATCCAATTTTTAATCAGTGAAAAATTTTGTTAAGGATAATAATTACTGACTTTTAAATATCCTTCTTCATAAAACTTAAGGAATGTAAAGCTTCTAGTCTGTTTTGAGACTGTCCAAGGTTCTGTCTTTTATCAAAGCTCATGACTTCTAATGTCCTTAGCACAACATCGGGCAACTTAACGTACTTTAACAAAATGAATTCAAGGACTTTCAGTAAAAAAAAATAAAGCCTGGCCTGAGATCACACAGCTCCCAAGACTACTCTTTACTGAGTTATCACTTCAGACTTTATTCATTGACCCTGCTGAATCAAAAGGCTCTCAGTTTATGCATCTCAGTTTAGAGTGTGATGGTTCACACCAGTAGCTCCCATTCAGCATCTGAGGTTATAGCATGGATGCCTGGATTCACTGATTTTTATACACAACTCGAAGGTTAGAAAAGTTCATCTATAACAAATCACGCACATCACTAGGTATGTTTAATTGTTTACCAAAATGTACAAAAAAAAAACCCCACCTAAACAAACTCATGTTAACATAGCTCAGAAAAGGATGGAGACATTTTGTTTGGGAAAAAGAAATTCAGACTCTTTCACGTCATTAGTTGCTGAAGGCTCATTAAATTTATACTTTAGAATTAGGAGTACATTGGACATCAAAAATAACGTATCGTTTTTAATAATTCTGAAGCCAGTGAAATAATAGTAGAATAGGAGTAAAAATAGATGGTCATATGAAGAAATGCCATATCAAGTGGTGGATGTAAACCCAAATGTCTTTGATATCGGCATAAGCAAGACAGTAATAATTTCTAAGAGACATTTTGGTAAATATGATACAAAATGTGGTGTTTAAGTAAAAGGAATTTCAGTTATAATCCTTAGTTCCAACTGTAGCAGCCACTTTCACAGAAGTTAATACCTGAAAATCTATCAAATGCTGGTTTTGGTAGGTCTGATAGGAATCAGGAGTACTAACATGTAACCTTGTGAGAAGTAAACACACACTACTTGAAATAGCTGCTCTCACTAACCTGATTTTTCCCACTTCTGTGTTCAAGTAGCCTTTACCCCCAATAACTGTTTTACCTTTCCCTAAATAGACCTCACCCTAGCTCAGTTAACAAAAATCCCCTGCTTTTACCTTTAAAGTTATGGTCTACCTAAGCACCTGAAACAGAACACTGAAAGCAAAGCCACAATTTGTTGAGAACCTAGAAAAAATTAACTCTAAATACCATTGTAACTGATTCACAAGAGAAACTCTTCATGTTCATGTATGCTCTTAATATCCTCATAATCAACAAAGAGAAGGGGAAAATACTTGCTAATATTCAATAGTCAAAACAGGAAAATGAAGCCCCAGTGACTGAATTTTCTGACTTTCAAGACCAAGACTGAGTGTAAGGAGAGATGATGGTCATTTATTTTTACTTTGTTGAAATAATAATATGCCTGAACAGTTACTGAAAAGGCTGCCTAAGGAAGATTCCATTTGCCATGTAAAATTGGTACAGCAAGGTGCTGAACATGGTGTTTTGTGTGAACTGTATTAGCAGCATCTGATGAACTTTCCCAACTTCCCTAAGCAAATGCACTTATCATTGATGTAGTAAGACCTGTAAAACAAATTGGAAGTAACTCTTATTTTGTACCTATTGGTAAATTACATGACATTTCTGCCAAAAAAAGCCTCACAAGCTGCCATACCAGCTGGAAATACCTCAGTTTAGTATAACAAGTGCAACCCTGAAGAGCTTTTATAGATATGACTAATTCAGTTTAGCTTCATTGTAAATTAATGCACTGGGACAGACAATAGTAAAGCTATTAAAAGAATGAAATGGCGGTGGAATTGTCAAAATTTCTCCCTTAGCCTTCATTTAGGAAGACAATTTCAGCTACATGAGTCTCCAGTCCATGGCAGAGACAGTCACACATTACATTCAAATGTGCATGAGGTTTTTGGGGAAAGGACTTGAGGAAAACAGTCTGTCTTACCCACTAAACAGCACTTTGTGCATGCATATGAAATTTACTTTAGTTAACATGACAAAAGAGATAACACTGCAATTAGACAAAGAATGCCCCCTATAAGGCAAAAGCCTGTCCAAACAGATGGGCTTTCCAATACACTTGAAGGTCAAGAGATTCTGAATTTGCCAAGTGTGTCAGTAATCATGATAGCTTAGAATCTTTCTCTATTGCAGCTACTGAATCTAACATGTACATATCTCAGCAATTAAAAGATAAGGCCCATAAAGCAGCTATCCAAGCAAACTGAAAAAGAAACAAGATCCTCTTTCATTAAAGAAAAAGGAAATTTTGTTGGCCCTAATTGGAAGGAGGTTAATAGGGAGGTTTATTTCCACTGTGGGTTATTTGGATTTTGTCTGTAACCACAGAAAAGCCCAATCTAGAAATTACAGGGAGAAAATTTCCTCAAAGTTTCTTCTGTGGGGCTTGGTTTGAAGAAAGAAAATTTAAGAACACTGGTAGTGTGGGTTAATCATCAAAGACTTTTTCTCTGTGTATGGAAATCCCTTTTTATTTGGTTAAATGCATCTTAAGTATAATTGTGGTGCAGTACTTAAGTGAAACTTAAATGCATACACAAAATGCACTTCCATGTGGAATATTGATGTTTTCATATGGTTTAATGGATGTTCCAGCTATATAGTCAAAGCAGGAAATTCATATTTAAGACAACTTGCATATATATAGATAGAAAACTGGGTTTGAAATTCTGAGTCTTAGTCTTTGGTAAGACTGAATGGGGTCATTTAATGAACTAGGTGTGGACAATGTCTTTTAAGAGATTTCACATGAAGCAATCTTACAAGAATAAATTCTCAAAGGCACACCAGGCAGTGAATATTTAACCCCAAATAACACTGCCTTAATAATACAGTTTCAATAAACAAAGCAAAATGCTATTTTCAGTTGCTCTGATACAAATCTTACATAGCATTATTAAAATAAATGACATTAAATCCACTGTAAAAACTATAAATAAAACTAGAATTAAAGGCTACTAAGCATACAATGGATATCAGAAAATTCTGCTATTCTCCAAATTGTAGTGGTTGATACATCCTCATTCTTCATGTATCCTTTTTTTAATCTATATCTTCAACTCAGTTTCCTTGCTCCATTTGCTTTTTTTTAATTACTGTCCCTTGAGCCTTAAAAGACTGCATTTAAACAAAAGAACCTACAGAATGTGATACTTAAGTCTGTTACTCTCAATGAGGTTTTCTTGTCTCTTATTCTGTTCCCTCTTGATTAATTTGCCTTTACTTTCAGCTTATATTTCTCTCCTCTCCTTCACGTGTTATTCCTTTGCTTTGCAAGAAAAAAAAAAGTTCCTTGAGCCACTAAAAACCAGCCCAACCTCTCTGATAGATTACCATCACCTAAGACTCCGTGAAAGTTGGAAAAAAAATTCTAATCAACTGGGAACACTCTCTCAGGGAAATCTCTTACCCTATTAATCAACCCCATTCTTACAGTATGGTCTGAAGAACATAAAAGGAAACTATTTCTATTTTTTTAGCTATTTGAAAGGATGCTCCCCTCCACATCTGTCTCTTCTCTCAACAACTTGCTTCTCTTTTTGTCACAGGGAACCTTTGGATCTACCAAGCTTAACTTGGACATGTTAAAGGATGCATGCACACACTTGCCCATCCCCCCAGCAAGCCAAATGGAAAATAAAGAGGTAGTATTTAAACACTGACAACTATATGACTCACTCAATCATCCCAGATATATACAGTACAACACATTTTCACTACTAGACCTTATTTCCCGATTTCTTGCCTAAATCTCAAAACTATAGTTTGTTTTGAGAAACTGAATGGCTGTCACCAGCTTGCTTAATACTATCTTATTCTGGAATTAGATTTACTGCACTAACCCATAGTAGTATTCTCTGCTCTCTATTTCTTTGTAAAGAAAAACTAGAGGGATTTATGTTTTAGAATAATGAAAGATGCATCTCTGGATGTCCAATATCACAAGGCAGAATAAGGACTTATATTCTTTAAAAGAATCATCCCTTCCATCAACTTAGCACAAGTGTGCAGTGCAGCACAGGCTTTCAGTCAAATAAAAAGCCAGCTTTTCCATTTTAACAAAATTAATCAATTGTACAGAAAACACTTTTGTACAGCAGTAATCAGATGTCATTTATAGGCTTTGATTATTACAAAAAAAGACAGGAAAAACTGGGTGTGACAGATGAAAGTCATGGCCCACAAACAATATTAGTGTTTTTTAAAGGAATCAGTAAATATCTGAAGAGAAATCCTTGTGATATAGTATACGTGGACTTCCCAACACTTCAAACAGTCCTCAGCAAAGGCCAAAAAAAGCCTTTGCCTTCACTTGAAAGAAAATTATTTTGTCTTGAAAGCAAAAGGAAGGTCCTTTTGTTAAAGTGTTAAACAAGAAAGCAAAGGCAGAAATGAATTACAAGATTGCACAATGGACGTGTTTAGCAGTGAAGTCTCAAAGGAAGGTATCCTGGACCTGTGTTGCAGATGTACATATATCACATCAAAATACGGTCGAATACTAAAATGTCTGTGCTAAATGTTTCATAATGATCAAAAGTAGAACTTACTACAAAGGGCTGCAGACGGATCTCACAAGGCAATATGACTTGGCAATAAAATTGCAGCTAACAGCAAGTATGAATAAATACAAATTAATGCATAGAGGGGGAAAAATCCCTAAGAATATATACATACGCAGGGGTTCTAAAATATTTACAACTAATGAAAAATAAAAACTGGATTCTGTGGGAATATAAGCTTTCCCCAGCACCAAGGAAAAGTTCAGAACATTAGATAAATAAATAAAAGAACTGACCGCAAAACAGAAGGCATATTTATGACTTCGAGTCACCCAAACTAAAAAAATTAATAGAAAAAGTAAAAATGTAAAGGCCAGGCCAACAAGGAGATATAGAAAAGCTTACATAAGATGCCCTAGGAGACCATGTAGCCGAACAATAAATGAGTTGGAAACTACTCTGGTTGGGAAAAAATCTGGTTAAAAACAATAGTAATAAATTGAATCAGTTCCATCATTAGATGCACCATATGGTCATACAAACACTTGTGCCAAAACAAGTGATAAGGCAGCATGGGGACAGGGATTAAATGAATGGAGGGATACTGTGATTACACCTTTCGGGGACAATGCTGGCTTTAAATGTTTGCAAAACAACAGACTAACTAGACCAGGACATTTCACCTCAGAAAAAAACAACTGAGGAGGGATATAAAGATAGCAAAACAGAAATTTCATAACTGAGCTCCTACATACAATTTTGCGAAAATCATAACTGAAGGGAACAAATTTTTGCTTCACTTCATTATTCAAAAACTGGTGGGTGGGTACCAATTTATATTTATCTGACAATCCCTTCTGTACAACACAGGTCATTCTTCAGGCATTATATTATGTTAATTAAAATGTATTAATTAGGCTACTGAACAACTAACCACATCCAGAAAATGTTTATATACAATTTCTATGAGTCACACAGCTGCTTTAAAGGAGGTGAAATTTTTGCTTAATTTGATCACCTCTGTGATTGAGAGAGAAAAAATAGTTTCAGGTTTTTTCTATAAAATTTACCTTTTTTGGTAAATATTTGCATCTTTTGATCTACAATTCCACTACTTTTCTCCCTTGCAAGATCCTGGTTTGAGGTAAACAGAACCAATTTTCTTTTCAGTAATTTTACTTTGCAGCTAAGCCTCTTCTAATTAACTGAAGTCTCTGAAATTGAAGGCATATTTTTCAGAGCGTCCACTTCCACAGCAATAAGAGCTGATTGTTTATAATTTATGCCAAGGGATGGTATGTAGAGAGGCTCCTGCTTATACTTATTGCTGTAACAACCAAGGCCAGCTAAGCTTGTTATTTGCCCCGTTGAAGGGTCGGAAGCAGAAGAGCACAGAGGGGTTGCACCTGTGGGGAGGAGCAGACAGGACAGGTGACCCAAAACTGACCAACAGGGCATTCCACCCCATCTGCCTCATGCTCAGTATAAAAGCTGACAGATCAAAGGGGTCAGCCTCTTTCTTCAGCAGCTGGAGTCCAAGGAGGACTCTGTCTGTTTGTCTGCCTTTGATCGTGATCTGTGCACTCCTGAATCCAGATCTGGAATTTAGTTCCCATCCATTGCTGAGTCCAGTCTCAGACTTTCCCAGTGCCTGCCAGTGATGTGATCGTCATCCTGGGAGCTCGATAGGGGCTGTATATATTTCAGTATTTTCTAATTAATATTTTCCTTTTATTATTTTATTATTAATATTTCATTAAAGTAGTTTTCAACTACTAAGTAAGCAACTTAGTAAGACTAAGTCTCTCTCTCTCATTTTCTCTCCTCTCCCCTGAAGGGAGATGCTCTCCCTTCTCTGAAGGGGAGAGATGTTAAAGAGAGCATCTGTCCTTTGTTTTAGTGGCCAGTCCAGCCCAAACCAGGACAACAGTGAAAACAGAAAAGGCAATTGTGAAATAACAAACTGGAATGGATAATCTGAAATTTCTAACAGATACTATCTGCAAATTCTTTTGAAGTTCGAATACTGACCACTTTCTTTTATCCTTCCTCTACACAGGGAAAAGTTCCATCTGTAACAAATTCAGTAGAATACCTAAAGTTGTTAAAGCCTGAACGTATTTGTGACGTCTATTAAAAATCTGGAAATTACTGCCTTGTTCTTTCTTTCACTTATGACACTGCTTTGTTTAGTTACAGATGGTATTAGCAACAGTTTTTAACATCATCGTCATCCTAGAACAGGGCAAAGACAACATTTCATTTTCCCAAGATCATTATGTCCCCAAAAGCTCAAAAGAGAAACGCATCTTCAAAGTGGAAACAACCATTAGAAAGCAATCATTAAAAAACACTGTCACAGAACTTGACAATTAATGACAGTTCTAAATTTAGAAATGAGTCTTGAAACCCATTTTCCCTGTAGTGTTCCAGGGACATTTTGCTTCTTGAGGGAAAATAAACTCATGGCCCATTTCCAAGGTAGCACATAACCTTATGGCTCTCAAAGAATATAAAATAAACAACACCCATTCTCCTTCAGTTTTTTATTCTTCCCACTTCATTAAAAAAATTACTTCAAGTAAAAAATATTAATTAGTGAAGTTCTTCGGCCTATGAGAAATTACATAACAACTCAGGGAAACACATATGGCAGAAGTTTCAGAGTTGAACCATAGTTAAATTTGAATCACCAGAGATATCTTTAAATAAAAATAGTGAGAGAAAGAATATAAAGCATTCCAAAGGGCTATTTCTGCTTGGTATGATTCATGCTGGAAAACAACTCAATTTTAAACTAAATGAGACCTAGCACAAAGCCAGACAAATTAGGCCACCATCCTGATGAAGGAGGGCTCCAGGTGGCTCATCTTGATGCACCTGTGTACCACTATTATCATCTAAGCAGAAAAGGAAGAAGGTGAGTCTATGCACACTACAGGTCACAGTCACAATAGATCCATTATCTATTAAGGAGCTACCAGTAGGAAGGATTTTTCATGCAATTGCAAAGTGGCTTAGCGCAAACAATTTTTTTGGTTTTAGATTTGTCTGAAAAGTCTTTAAAACCTGCTATACTTAGGGATCCAGAGGCAAGGGCTGGTTAATACAGAAGAATGCTAGGATCAGCATTCAGAATCTCCAGTAGCAGAATGGTATGTGCAAAGCTATAACAGAAGTATTGGTTGACCGTAGGAACGGAATTGTTTATCTGGGATTCAGAAGACTTAAAACCCATCAAATCTTGGTGGACTGCTTCATGTTCACACTAAGAGTCTCAGTTACAATGTCCCAAAGCACAAATATACAGATGTTGGACATGGCTTACAGTTGTATAGATAGATTTACCTGAATAGTTCTAGATAAAAGATGTAGCATGATGTTTGAATTTACTCACTTAGTGCAGTGTCACACCTTCACCTATGATACAGTCTGTCTGCAGATCTTAGTCCTAACAAGCTGCAGACCTGAGCTGAATAAATAAATTTAAAAAAGCAAAAAGCAGAATGTTATAGGGTTGCTTTTTGTTTCTTATGTTTCCTATGTCTGTGTACAGTGAAAACAACTCAGTAAAGTAAACCAAAGTGTAATTTTTTTATAAAGAAAATTGGATAAATTCCAGAGTCACTTACAAAAACAAAGAAACAAACAAAAAAAAAACCAAAGACCAAACCAGAAAAGAAAAATAAGAAAGTAGGACTGTTACAGAGAATTGATAGAATTATATTCTCTTGTCATTTTATGTGAACAATTTTCAGCCTCTGCAAGTTATTACAAATGAATGATTTTTACTCTCCTTTGACCTGACCAGAGAGTTTATTTCACTCTCTGATGAAAGCATAATCTGTATTAAAACACACAATCATTTTGCACATCACTATGGCCTCCCTACCTCTTACTTCATGTTTCACACACCTACTCATACTTCCCTCTTCCTCTCAACCCCCATCTTTTGAATGAAACACCCAGACCTTGAAATCTCTCAGAAATGCACACAAGAACATATTCCTTGGCAACATGACTCACTCCAGTGTCATAGCCTCATTAGCAAGCAAGGCAGATGCCCAGATACCAATGCTGTCTGTAGCACATACATTTTTATATAACATCTCATTATTTATATATAAATGTATAATGCCTTGTCTTGGGAATAGAGCATCAATTTTTGGTTGAACATTAGTAAGATTCACTCATACTTACAAGTCTCTTGTTTATTTTAGTTCACTTTATGGTTTTCTTCTTTAAATTTTGTCATGAATTATGCTTCCTTAGAAGAAAGTAAACCCCCTTTGGGATATTTTCCCCTGAATGCATTGCATATTCCAAAATGTCAATGGCAGAATCTCTTACGGTGTAGCAGCTGACAGTCTGCATACTTTAATCAAGCCAGAAAGTTTTAATTATACTGCTAGAGGCATCCATTAACATTTATTTTCTTTAATAAGGACTCTATGAGAGATTTAAAAATAATAAAAAAAAAAAGGTAGAGCCTGCAGTTCTTTGGAAAGAAATAGGAGGGCACTCCTCTGTTTCTTAAACACAGTCAAATCTGAACATTATCACCATGAAACAATAATATAATTTGTTTTCTTTTACAGCAAGGAAGAGAAAATCGTATGTTTGATACTGTTAATTATAATGCTTTTGGCTACTGTAAATGTTCTAACAATAGCAGGACCTTTAAATAAAATTCTCCTCCCTACCTATTTCCCCTTTTTCTGTCTTCTGGCATTTAGTACTGGGAGTGGGTAGCCCCATGCAGTTGGGAACTGCGCACCTGAACAAATACAGCTGTAAGAACAGCATGTGTCTTGCCCTACTTAAGCTCACCTTGAACAATGTCAAGGCAGGGGATTTTAGTTTGGGAAATGGAGCATCAAATGTAAGGCCTCCTCAGATGCTTGCTTTGGGAAAGAAAGGGACCATTATAAAATATCTGTTGGCCTTTGAAACAGATTAAAGAAAAAAAGCAGGAGGACTCTGCTGTCATCTATTGAGACAGATTTTCTCCTCGTCTTAGAAAGGTAGCATAATCTCTCATAGAAGTTTATTTTAGATTTAAATGTTATCCTATCATTGTCATTAAAGTCATGATTTCAGATACTGTTGAATAATATTTTTTGATATTTCATGAAATACGTAAAATCACTGATCCACTTTTGATGGCCTGTACTTTTGGACCTCAGTTCGTAATTCGCCTTGTGGGTTTTTTTGCAAGGATGAGCTCATTAGCTGCAGGGTTCCTGACTTCATTCCAAATCAGGTAGTATTTTCTCTACAAATTCTCTTTAATCTTCATTTGGATACACTGTATTTCTCTCCCTGGTCTGAAAGTACTATTTATGTAGCATCACTGTTACAAGCTTTTCCTCATTCTTTGTACACCATAGGTGGCAGCACTGTAAGAGTCAGAAAAATAATCTATATGCAATCAGTAATGGCTGGGAAGTTACAGCTGGAAGATATATGATATAAAGGACTATTAACGTATGTCAGAGTAGCAGGGTAACAGACAATTTAGCTGAAATTGCACTTAAATACCAGATCAGCTTTGTTCACAGACTACTTCTTTGACTGAGCAAATAAATAGAGCACATTTAAAACAGTATAATCACCCCAAAACAGATAAGATACCACAGCTTGAAAAAGGGACTTAAATGCTTAATACATAAATTACACAGAGTTTAAACTCCCAGATCCAAAGACACAACTTTGAAACTATTCCCTTGGATTACATGGACTCTAAGTAGCATATAAACCGAAGAGGGAGTTTAATATCAAGTTCTTCAGACAAAAAACCCCTCAGCTTTTATAAATTATGAGAAACAATTAAGTTCTGAAAGAGTTAAGTGTCATGTACCTCACTGCAGATGGCAAACCTAAGAATTCCTCTGCCTACTCTTCTAAAGGTCTTGAGTCAGTAGGTTTTAAAGCATACTGCAAACAAACTCATTTCCTCTTAAAAAAATAAAATCCCAGTAATTGTTTTCTGTTTCAAAATGGCCAGAAAAAGTGATATTTTCCTTCCCCTTGCTTTTAGACAAAAACTTATTCATTGGAGCAATGACCCAGGCTTCATTCTCTTTCCTTCTTTAAAGTGGTGTTCAAACCTAGGAAAAATACACAGATGGAAAGACAGAGGCACTTTCAAGCTTCCTATGGAGGCTGTGGCATTTTCTATATAAGAACTAAGAGATTACTTCTTGGGGATTAAGGGGAAAAAGGTTGAGTATTACTCTCTGGCCTATGAGTTACAGCAGGCAACTGGGAAGATGGATTCCTCAGTTGATGTCCAGAATAGAAGCACAAATGTAATATAAAACAGTAAGGAAGAAAAGTGAAGGAAAAGGGCTCTTTGCTTAAATGCTGTCCATCTCTCTTTTTCTTTATGTTCAAATGGAACTGATTCTCCAGCTTAGGCTGACTCCAGCAACAAGTACAGTACAGGAGAGTGCAGTGACAGCTTATGTAACAACGTACTTACAGCTGTTCCTATCTGGAACACAGGTGTCCCCTTTTGATATTTTTCTGGCTAGACAGCCAGCATAATAATTTTTTGGAGATCATCCACAGCCATTTCATAGAGAGAATTGTACATCTTCACTGCCACTAATTATAGTAATCATCTTTCCCCATAACAAGCCAAGGGCTTGCGCCAGAGCAACTAATTTTGCTTTTACTCCTGACTCCAAATTGCTACTACATTGTCCAAACTTCTCTCAGTTAAAACTTGTCTAAATGTTTAGTTGGGCTTATAAGCAGAGCAAGTAATAATATTTTCTTCAAGATGTAGATTGGTTTCTAGATGTAGATCGTTAAGCAACACTGAATTCAACTGTGAAGCAGAAGAAAGAACTACATTTTGAAGTGTTTCTCAGGAGAGAGGGTGACAGTTATGTTGTAATATCATGTTTACAAAAAAATCATCCTTTTGGTTAAAAAGTACTTCAAAAACATTGGTTATGTCAGTGACAACATTTAAAGTGGCCCTCAATATTATCTCAGTTTTGATGAACAAAAAGGCAAGACTAAACAAGTCAGCTATGCCGGTAATGTAATCTTATAAGGTGTCAAAAATTGTACTAATCTATTTGAGAGTATGAGCACCAAAGAAATGAAACAATGGGAGTAAAGTGATGATGGATATACTTGGTAAAAATAATGAAATAATTACATTTTAACATCTATAACATTCAGAAAATTCTCACAGAAATGTAATGATTGATCTGAAATATAGCTGTGGCATTGAAAACTACAATATAATATGTGAGTATGTCAAAAGTCAGACACTATTCAGAGAAATCAAAATAACAATGATAATATAAAAGATTACATAAATATTCTCTCCAGTAACTTCCTCATGCAATTTCTCGTATTTTTAATAATTAAGATATTTAGTCTGACCTGTAGGCATCATATCCAAAGTCATGTTAGCTTAATTCTGTTACATACTTGACCAGTTATAAATATTCTATGATTTTAAAATTATTTATACCCATGCAAACAAGACATTTTCAAGTAGTATTGAAAACAGTAGTAGTCTCTGCACAGAATATGACAAAAGGCTGAGTTATCTGGAGGCTGCTTGAGCTACATTTCTCTGTTAATTGGGCTGGGAATTTTTGTGCTCAGAAATTCTTAGTTAGACACACAGTGTGGGACTGATCTGGCTTAACTCAGGCATCTAAATGCTAGATGCGTAAGTCTGAGCCAGTCATTCCCAATCCCTTTAATAATTGATGAACAGTCACCTTTAAATGTTTATAATTAGATCAGATAAACTGCATATCTCTCTCTCTCCCCCCCAACACTTTACAAAAAAAGGAATTATCCTTCAGAATTAGACAAGTGATTGCCTTAAAGTTATTAAAATTTTCCGTGTTACCATTATGCAGTGTTTTGTTCACCGAGCAAGTTGAGAGAGTGCAATAAGAGTGATAGCTTGTTGCACAATAGTGCAAGGTCTCCATATCTTTTCTGTACTCTTCACTGTAAATACCAACTGTCAAAATGTTGAACTTACTAGCTTATAATAGAACTTCAGTTGTCTTTCTCTGTTTCTTCATAGCCTTAGTGTCCTTAAGTGTTCTTGAGAGATTAGGATAACCTTGAAAACAAAAGAAAAAGCAGAAGCAATTTATTGCAAGCAGTATAACCACAGAGGGTATTATGTTGATAAGGGAATAGCCCTGGAACATGACAAATGCAAATAAGGCAGGCAGTAATGTACTGCATGTTTAAGAACTCCTTATATGATAGGTAAGTACTGGCAAAATGTTTTCTTATCTAGTATGGCAGCTTTTGATACATTTTGCGAACACCAAAATGCCATTCTTAGAGATGAACCACTGCTTATCAATCCTCCCTCCCTCAATACATACATACACATTTGTAAAAATTATTAATAAGAACAAGCAGAATCAATTGAAATAAACTATTTTATATATTTTAAAGAGTGCGCTTATGGGATGAATTTTAAGCAAGACAGCCAGCTCAAAGTATGTTTCAGTGTGAATTACTGCAACCATAGTTAAACAAGATATTTACAAGGTAATTCTTCTAGCCATTAGAAAGGTAATTATGACAACAATGTAAGTAGAGGTAAGTAGCTTCAAAAACATTCAGAAAACAATGCCCCATAAATTTTATGAAGTTATAGAATTAAAAGGGGAAAAGATGAACCTTTAGTAGCTTAGGGTTTTGCTCAGGGTATACTTCTATTCCTCTCTCATGCTCCACTGAAAGCATTTCAGATCCTTCAAAATTGTAGCATGACATTTCTAGATGTTCATGTACCTAATGGACAAATGGGGTTCTAGTTTATTCAAAGTGAAATTAAGCAAACAGGTATTAACACAGAATAATGAAATCAATATCAATTTTTCATATTTTTACTCAAAGATAGGTCTCCTTTTGCCTCCAGCTGTGTTTCATTGTGGTATGATGGTCTCTGTCCTGCCAAATGTTTTGATATGCAACAAAGCAGTATTCTCTAAAAAGACTTGGAGCTTCCATTGGTTTGCCTGTTACAAAAATCTGCAGACTGTCAAATAACTCCCACAGGGCACTTTCTTCTTTAAACTTTTTAAATCTAAAAAGTTACCTATTCTCCCTTGCTCATCTGGAGAGGTATGTCACTGCAGAACACTTATATGTTAAGGTACCACATTATTTCGTCACTTCAAGTGAGTTAGCTAACAGAAGAGAAATTTAAATGGTAGAAAACACAGACAAAATACATTTCAGATAAATTACGAACAAAGATGGAGAGTCATCAAAGCCAAACATACACAGAAATTCTATCAGAACGCAAATGCTTCACTCACATGATGAAAATGTCACAGAAGATATATGTATTCGAATTTCTATGTCTGTCAGTGACACTTTTCACAGTGACATCTGAACATCTCATCCACATTAGTTAGCTGAAACTCCTGACACTATCCCCGCAAATGCAGGAAGGGATTGAACATGAACATTTTATAAATAGAAGCTGAGGAAACAAAGAAATTACGGATCTGGTGTTCCAATACACTAAAGACTAACTGCTCCAGAATTTTGCTTGAGCTTATGAAAGAAGTATTTGTCAAAACAAGAAACCAGTTTTCCAGCATCTTGTACAGAGAAAGCTATGCAATATTTCTACTTGGAAGTTAGTCTGTTTTATCCTATATTAACCATAGAAACTGGTATGCTCAAATTCATGTTATTGGCATTTCTCAGAAAGTAAGAATGAAATCCTTGATCCCTGCAATAACAAAACCTTTGCTCTACTGACCAAAGATTTTATTTCTACTTCCTTAAGAGTAACAAGTTTAAAACGTTTTTATATCCCTATCTCTATTAGTCAAATAATGTCATTTTTTCTCATTTTTTTTTAATTAAAGTTGCCTTTTGAAACCGAGTTCAGCTTTTCAGTCAGAGTAAAATCACTTCTTTTCTTTAGCTTTCCACTTTGTATTTCACGGAGACTTTTCTCTCTTCAGATATTCAAATTATTTTTCTCTAGTGAAGCTAATGCAGATTTGTACAGTATATGAAGATCTTGCTCTCTACAGACTTTTGCTTCAGCTATGAGGATGTTTTCTAGCAATATCTAAATCAATAGTTTAGAGACTTCATTGCCAAAGTGTTGCTACAAGGCACTTTAATATCTTATGCACTGGAATTCTTTGTATTCAAGTAGGAAAAATTTGTCACTAGCTCTCCTATTCCCTAATATAATTTATTCCATAAATCTTTACTGTATGGATACTGATTTCCAGATACAAGAACACAGAATCTTTTCTTTGTCCTTAAAACAAAAAGCATTATTACCCACCTTCTGAGAGTTTTTGGCTACAATCCACTCATTAACGTGGAAGCAGTGAGGCTCTGGAAACCTTTTATGCTGCTGGTTGAGGAGTAAAGAATTTTAAAGTTCACCACATTTTACTTATGCACTCTCTCTCTGCAGTTTTCTGTGTCTTGATATTGTTGGGCTTCTAGCTATACCGCTGTTTTCCTAGGTTCTCTGCAGTGAGGGTGTATGGGTGCGTGTTACTTTTGAGGCTTGAGGTATTGGGGGGAAGGGACATGAAACCCTGGAAATGACTGCTGAAAATGCAAAAAACTTTAATGTAGTTACTTAATTCCTATTTGTGCTGAGGTGAAAAGGCTGGCACTCTTTGTAAATTATTTTTGAGCAGGTGTGCAGCCTCTTAGACAATTTTCTTTATTCCAGTCAAACGTATTTCCATACTCTGATCTCTGTGTAAGAAAGCTTATGTTGAACAAATTGTGGCTATTGGTATTTGTATTCCCCACACAGTCAGAGCACCCACACTATCTAGCTCATTACTGAAAATTGCTTTAGAATGCCTTCAGTATGAAAGGTGGTATTATAGTATCAAATCCTACTCTAGTCTGCATTTCAAATTCTTGATTAAAACAGTATTTTGGGCTAACGGGTTCTCTATTAACGTCTCACCTATATACTTTACCCTGAATAATGCTAAGTAATTTGTTACAGCTAAGGAAGGTTAAGGCTGCTTAGAATAATAGTCTGCTATTACTGCTTCAAATGAGATATTTATTGTAACACTGGATTCAGTATTATAAAATATTATATTCAGTCAACTACTGCTGGTGATAGAAGCTCCTAAATATCTGTGGGGAACGGGAGCTATATGACTGGGGCTAGCATCTGATACTGTAAGTATACGTTCTTTGAAAACAGAAGTGAACAGTAGATTGATAATTTTTTCATTCAGAGCAGAATGAAATAGAATTCTGGTTGCACTAAACTGTCATCAAATGATGCATGCACAAGCTGTCTTTGCAGTATTACATATACTTACAGTTACAAGAGCACAGATAGGACCGGGATCTGTTGCTTTTACTTTTGGAAATCTAATGTGATGCACAGCCTTAACAGACGTACCTCCACAAAGGCAAACACAAAGATGTGCCTAAAAGAAATTAAAACAATTAGTTCTGGATGTAGAAAACCAAGGCCTGTGTGTGCATTAGTTTGCTTGGTTTAACATCACTTACCGTGGACTAGAAACAGTTAAGTACTCTGAAGGAAACAGTGCCAGAGACTGCATTTGTTGTGTCCCTTGTCAAAAAACAAACTCTAAAAGCACTAATAAAATATCCAGAGGATTTTGGTTAAGGGAGCAGAGGTCTTAACTACCTGAGGTCAAGTCTAGAAGCTCTGAAACCCTGAACAGCTCTGTATCCCAACCCTACAGCTGAAGTTAGGCTTGTAGTCCTCGAAAAGCAGGTAGCTAGGAGAAGCTCTGTGGGGAAGAGCTGCGGGAAGCCCCCCCGTGCCTTTGTGCCAGGCTGTGGAGCGACGTTTCCCTCAGCCCCAGCCCAAACAATGGCGCTGCTCTCCCCCGCGCGGCAGCGCTCTCCTCACGCGTTTCCCGCCGCCGCCTCCCCGCGAGGCCGCCGGAGGGCCCAGAGGCGGCCCCCCCGCAGGTCTGTGTGGCCAGCGCAGGGCCAGGGCTCCCGTCACGGGGCGTGCTGCCGCCGCCGTGTCTCGCCATAAAGTGCCTCTGGCTTGTAAAAAGTGGCCCCGATATCTCAGGCTTCAGAAGATCCCCCTTCATCCGCAACACAAAGCCTTTTACTTCCAGGTGAAACCAAATTGCCAGCACACCCCAGGCACTCTGACGCGCCTCACAGGATTGCTTTCCCGTGCACAGGTGTAGCTGTAAGAAAATAACCTCAGTTACATTTAAGATTGGATCTTCTTCATAAACAGAAAGGCCTACATCCTGCAATATTGAAGTATAAAAGCATCAAATCTGCTTCAGAAGGGTTTAATGCTGAAGACAGCAGTGAGTAGGCCGAGACAAAGACAGCTTCGGAAGTGATTTAAGAAATTAGGTCAGACTTAGTTACCATCAGAGTATGCCAATCCCTTAAGCGACTTAAATATGCATGTAAACTGCTTTATCAAAATACTTTCCTGACATCCTTACACACAAGAAAGTTTCTTTCTACTATTCATACAGTTGATTTCCAAATCAAATCAAAGGTTGATTTTAAATATCAAATAATGTGAATTTTAAAGAAGATTCCTTTCCTTCTTAAATAACAGGTCACAGGTCCTCAAAGGAAAGAATTACCAAACCTACAGGCGATGTGCGGGGACGGCTGATAGCCAGGAAACTGCAGCCCTGGGGATCGTCAGGAGTGGGAAGATTGTGGAACTGCATCTGCACAGGTAAATGTCAGATACCTCAGAAGCGCATTTAGAGAAAGAAAAAATTAGACGTGCATTTAGCCTTGTAACATAACTTGGTTCAACAATCTTAGAAAATAGTACATTCAGTAGGAATATCTCAGAGACATTTTCATCTGCTTCTGAAAAAAATAACACTGATGCTTGAAAATCAGTAATAATTTATTTCTCATAATATTCCAAAATCAATCCTTACATATTTTGGATGATATTTACATTTTCAGAAGACTTCTTGAATTGATTACTCATTTTAAACATTTCACAGCCTCTGGAAAACTGCACAGATTGTTTTTCCCTGCATATCTATAGCAAGGAGATCAATTTGTTTCAGGGTTAACTGAGTAGTTTACAGAAGAGTGGGAGAAAGAAACTGAGAGACAAGTTTTTTTATTTAATAATAATAAAAGTTATCCATGAAAGTCATAGCTTTCAGTCAAGTACAAACAATAAAATCAATTAGGATACAGTCAGAAATGGAATTTGGATTTTAAAAAAGTGCATACTAACTATTCTGTCACTTATGTTTCCTCCATGATTAACAAAAAGTTTGAAATCACTGTTTCCCCCAGTGAAGCCAAGTAACTCTAGGCTATAATGTTTCTTTGATAAAAGTATAGAGCAAAATATTTTCAACACTGAAGAAAGAAAAAAAAAGCTTACAAATTTTTTTACAAGCTCAGGCTCAGTTCTGATGACCTTGCTCTAAGCACCTCACAGACTTTGAAATGGAGAACGCAACTTAAAAGGCACGACAAATAAGTTGAGTCCTGTTGAGGTTCAAAGTTCAAAAATGCATATCTTTCAATGCAAAGTGAAACTTCGAAATTTGGTTTTGCATTATATTGCCACTCATTCACTGTAACAGTAATATTTTCTAGCAGAGATCTTCACTACGATGAATTTATCTATGGATTTGAATCAGAAGCAAGCAAAATATGTTCAAACGGTAATTCAAACCAATCAGATCTATTCCATCTCTCAGTCGCAAATGCTAAGAAATTTTTCTCCTCTCCCTAAGTCCCTAAATACAGCATAGCAGCTAAAATCCCAATGATTCATCTTCCCTGAGCAGGGCACCGTATCCCTGAGTGCTGACCAACCCCTCTGCCCTGTCTTGCACAGAATTTGAACTGAGTCTTGGTTCCATTTTGGTCTGAATTAAAAGCCAGTGTAGCCGTGTACTGAAGGAAGCAAGGGCAGCTGCTCATTGTGCATCCTACATATAAAATATAGTCAAAGACAGGACCAAGGAATCAAGGTTACTGCTGTGAGAAAGCAGGGGAGGAACTAACAGTGAAATGTGGCGGTGGAGAGGGAAGCGCAGTGACCTGAAGCCAGCAGGCAAGAGGAGAGATATATAGTGAATAAACCACCAAGGAGAATATAATCAGGTACTAAGAAGAAAACACAAACTGGTGGGCTGACCAGACCACAACCTGAACAATGAGTATCCAAGGGAGTCAAGAAGCCTGAGAAACAGAGCCTATAAGCACGTAGGCAAAGAAAACAGAAGCATGACAAGTTGAGGTAGAGAAGATATTCATGTAGCATTGGAATAAATAGGACAAAACTAACGAGAAGGGCTTAAGTTTGGCAACAGCGAGCAGAAAGGTCTTTGGCTGTGACAGGAAACTCTTGTCTGGAGTCTGCATAGAAGCCAAGACTCCTGACACTTATGATTCTCACAGCTAGGATATGAAAAAACCATCAGCCATGCTGCTGCTTCATTACTTTTAGTGCTAATAAGCACCAATCATAGCCATTACTGCTGTCAGTAACTCAAGTTCATACACCAGGCATCTATTGGGCAAATGTAATTGGTTCCCTACGTGCCAATCTTGTAAGATAAAATTCATAAATTGTTATAGTTTTAGTGCAAGTTCTGTGTGTACAAGCGTATATGTGATTTTAGTAAATGTCTTGTTTCTGTCTTCAGCAATATAAATAACTAGAACTAAAGTGAAAGGCAACATGCTTGAATAAATGTTTTTGAATTGTTGCATGGGATTGAACAAAAAGCCTGCTGTTTCTTGCTGAAACTTAATGGAAGGCCTACGTAAAACTGCAGAAATGGAAGCACCATATTTAATTCCGTAATAAAACATCAATTTGAAACCTCAAATGAAAAAGACACCTTCACAGCGGGCAGACAGAACTCAATAATTTTGCAGATAATGATGCGAATGAGCTACAATGTTTGTCCATAGGATTTATCCCTGTGCCAGTAAACCCTCAGAGCTAAGCCTACAGCTGATGAAATCACTTTGTTACAGAACTTACCTCCTATATCACACCCAGGAACACACTTGGGTAACCTGGGATAGACCCTACATTTTAAAATACAGTCAAGAGTCAAGTTTCCTGTGTCTGGCCTTGCAGCCTTTGCCATTCTTGTTTGCTTTTGTGGTGCCATCTTACATTTGATATCAGAGAGACAAGACTGCAATTCCCTTGTACTGACAGGCAGCCCAGTGTCACATACCAGAGGAGTAAAGGGGATGGGTAAGTAGCCTGCACTTAAATGAAGTTCAGCATGATTGTGAAACAATATGAACACAAGAAATTGTATAAAATCTATTTCAGATTAAACACTTACTTTATCAGTCCTTCAAAACCAGATCATATTATTTTTTCTCATTTATTGAGTGGTCTCTGATCTGTTAAAACTATAAAACCATTTGAAGTGTATCGCCGTGTTTCATCCTAATCTGTGTTAGTCTTATAGTCCATATATATGACGAGGGCATTAGGAACAAAACTACTATCAAATATAGATTATCAATCTGGTTTGAGTGAACTGTGAGAAGTGAACAGCTGAAAATTACATTGTGCAAAAGGGAGCTGGGCAGCAATTGGATTGCTACAGACTTTTGAGATTTCAGAATATTCCCCACTGAATATTGCAACAAACTAAAGCACTCTCAAAGCTTTTCATGACAAAGGAAAGAGGGGATAGGAGGGAAAAAGGCCAAAACTACACCTGTACCTACTGCTTGGATGTTCATTTAGGCTGTAGGGAACCTGCATTGTGATTTTCAGTCTGCTAGATTGAGAGCAGGAACGTTGAAGACAGTTTTCCTTTCACAGGAACTACAATGACTGCGGGTAGGGAAATCCTTTGTTTTGCTCAGAATCAGTCTCTTGACTAATCAGAAATTACCCTGAGGACAGGAAAAGGGATTTTTGCAAAAAAAAAATATGGTGTATTCCAGTAGAAAGTTTCAGGTTTTATAAACTTACTTTTCTTAATGAAAAAATATATTGTCAGAAAATTCCTACTCACTTTTAGGAAAAAATCTTTCTTCATTCTTTTGTTTCAGCTGCAAGCTTTGTCACTATAATTAAATGATTTGTTTCAGAAGATAAAGCTCTTCTAGCAACTAGTATTGTATTTGCATTTCTATTAATTATTCTGATTGCATGTTATCTTGAAAACACAGTGCTTAAATTACAGCATTTCCTTTTTTCTACTGTTTATTTTGAAGGCATAAGATATTCTCTGTGCAGTTATCTATGGAACTTTTAATAAGTAATTCAAATGTTTGGTTATTAAACGAAACTCATTGATTCTCAATCAATTTAGAATTCAGGATTTACTCATTTCTCTGATTCAGCGTTCAGAATCAATTTGCTCTGTCCTGACACACTGTTTATTTTAAGGCTCATCCTGAAAAAAGAGGTTTCTGCAACTATTTCTTTCAAGTATGTATAAAAAAATTTCTACAAACGTAACTTATATTTTAATGTTTACCTTCTTCTGAACATAAGTTCAAAATTCACAGTTCTCAGGATCAAACAAAAGCAATCTAAGTTATGATATGATATCCAACTTTCCTTACCACCCACCTCAAGTCGGAATAGCAACAGATGTAAAAACATGGACAAGTGAACACAATTATAAACGTCTCAACATCTTGAGTTGCTAACCTTGCAAGAATCAATTGCATCAAAAGCATTGACTGGAACTTTACTGAGAGTAACTATCATGGTTTCAGGCGGTGCAGACTCAGTGATATTCACTCCATCCCTCTGCTACAGAGGAAGTCCTCTCCCTGCAAAGTGAGAACGACAGAGCCCACCCCTCAGCCTTTGAATTTAAACCCACATTTACCTGCAACTTTAATTAAAGGGCCAGAATTTGGCTAGAAATCATTGAAACATTGTTGAATTTTACTGACTCTGTTAAGACACCAGTCACTTCTGACATAATGGGCAATAACAAAGAATATAGGATTTTTTTTGGTTATTTTATGTATTTGTGCTCATGAAAGATGAATACTTGACTCTTTTAAAAGAAGCTCAATTTTTTAAATCCTCATGTTATTCTATGAGCAGAGGTCAAAATCCATACAATGTCTGTCTTGCATGTTTTATTTCACAAAGCAATATTTACATCAAACTCTGAGCAGGGAACGAAAGCGTAATAGTCACTATTGCAGCTCTGTAGGAGAAGTGTGGTACCAGACCAAACAACAGGTGGTTACCCTGCTCAGAAGAATGCAAGGCACATCACCATCAATAAGAGAATTCAAGAATTTAATGGAAAATGAAGAAAACTGAATAGGTTTGTTAGCTCTGTGCATTGAAATAACTGCAGAAATGTAAGGAGGACACAATCACATAATCCCTTTGTTCAGGTAAGGATATTGTCTCTCCTGGGCTATTTCTTGATGGTTTTTTCCATTTTATTTAGTACTTTAGAGCCTGGATCTCCCATATCAGTCACTGAAAAGCAAATTTTAGAAAATAAATTGAGGGCTTTACTTGAGTTCTCTGAATCTGCTGACTGTCCTTGTTCTAAACTTAGAACTTAATTTTACTCCACATTTTCTTCTTTCTCCCATTGAAATGTGGCAGGTTTTGAAGCACTCAAGGAGTCATCATTTTCTGGCCTTCTGAGGACATACTCTCTCCTTGCTAGGACAAATGAAATCAAGACTTGTCAACCAGGATGGTATGTAAACAGACTTCTTTCCTTGACCCCCTGTTGCTCATAGGATGGTATTTAAACAAATGCGTTTGTTTTGCAGAGAAAGGCTTGGAGAAGCTTGCATACAAATAGTATCTACTATTTGCTCCCTGTGTGTTAAATAGATAACTACTACTAGTATCTACTATTTGCTCCCTGTGTGTTAAATAGATAACTCTGCTTTTAGTAGTTATTTCTTGAACTACTACCAAGTAAATAATATGGCAGTGCAAATGCCTCTAATACTGGTAAAACGCATTTTTTCCTGGCTTTATATTTTGTTACATTTCAAAGAGAAACTGAGAGAGACAGTGTAGTAGTACAGCAGCAATGGTGTCTCATAATATACAAATGTTTGCTTCAGTGGTTTATGATAATATGATAACCTCAATTCCAAACAATTTTCTTTTTAAAAATTGGTATTTAATGGAAAATTGAGGCACAGGGGAGAAAAGGAGGAGACATCCTCACTCGAATTCTGGCAAAAAGTAAATTGAAAACTTCCTGGCATCATTATTTCTTATTTCCTGAGTAAAATAAAGCAACTATGTTTTTTTTCTTTTTAAGTTTACCAAAATTATGAAAAGCTCTAAATGGTTATGGAGAAAATTACTTATGCTGGTTGAAATATTAGTGAGGTAAGATTGCCTAGATATAACAGCAGAGATAATGTTATTCAGGTAACTTTCTACATTTATTCTTTTAGAATGTAAGCACAACTTCAAATTTTCAAACTATTATCTGATGTTGATATATGAAGACTGCTATATTCTCTTTCTAGACTTTAATCTTTAGCATTTCAGGTATTCTTAAGTTACTCTCCACTTTAACAAAAAATTAATTTTGTTTGTTGATTTTCAGGAATTGTCTTTTTTGAAAATACTCAGTTATTTGCTAAATAATCTATGTGGCAGAGTTTTCTCTCCACTATTCTAATAAAGATTAGAGGGAAATAGAGCTCCTGTGATTAAATTTGCTTGTAAGAGGATAATATATTGTAAATCAGCAGCAATAATGGTCCATCGCAATTAAAAGACAAGAATTAAATGACCACTTTATGACAAAACATTTCATAAACCATGAAAAATAATCTCATTAAGAAGTATAAACTTAAAAAAAGAGTACAGCTGCATATGCCAAAGGTTTCACATGATTTTGAAGTCAATATATAAAAGCAACTATGAAAATGGAGTTTCATGCCAAGTCATACATAGATTTTAAGGGATGTGCTGTCATGTATTAACATAATTTATATTAATTCTATTGTCAAATATAAATTTAATGTCAATAATCAGTTAAATCTTACGTTAATATTGGAACGCAATCCCTGTGCCTTAAAATACTCTTTATAAAAAAGCAACCCCAAATCATCATAACAAAATCAGCTTAGCCTAACTTGCAACTAATAAGAAGAGCAGATAAGACATCAATGGTTGTAAATTGGTGTAATCTGTCTGCAGGATGTGAGATCACACTATCACACATTTGAAGATGTGCCCTTTGCTTATTTATCTTTAGGATGTGTGATATATCTATTAATTATAAATAGCACATAGCTCCTGGGTTTTCTGTGTGGCAGAAACTATCTAGAATCCCAGAACTAAGTCAGAGAAAGCTATTTGTAAGCAAGCAAAAAGGAGTAAGCCAATAACAAAGACAAAGTCTTTACACTGGACCTTTCTGTACATGCACGTGCAATTAATTACTAGTTCGGTTATGGCCAGCGTGGCTGACAAAGTTTTCTCTTCTTACAGCTAAGACATCCCAAGAGAGTAACACTTTTGAATCTGGGGTAATCAGGTAGTGACGAGAGAGAGCAGGAGGGTAGTGGGGAATTCACAGGGCTGAGAGAAATCATCCTGATTCTTCTTCTGTCTGAGAGAATGCAGTCTACTAGTATCCTCACCAATTGTAGTCCTTTCACATCATCTTCCTTTCTGTAGAGCAAAAAAATACTATGTTTGATTTGAAATGGTTTTGTATCTTTTTGATCATGTATAGTCACAAGCTCCAAAAAGGAAAGATTCATAATTGCTGAATTTACTTGGTCACACTGCGTTTAATGTGGTCTGGGTATACAGGACAAATTCCGTACGGTATTTAAATACAGGGCTATTCAACTTCAGAAAATAAATTATGCTTATATGTTATTTACCAGTATTTATAAATTATCTACCAGGATAATTGCTCTTCTTTGCAACAATACTAAGTTATTGCTGTAATAAAATAGCTCAGTGTAAGATAAATATCTGAATTCAATGTACAATCATAGATAGGATAACTGTTAATCAATTTAAGTAATCTGGGCCTAAATTTCCCTCTCTCTAAATCCATTTTTTCCATTTAAATAATGTGTCGTTTTTCCCTACAATACATTCTAACTTCTTTGTGTTCACTTGAGTCATTTTTTCCTTTATTGGCAGTTTAAGTGAGATCTTAGTGCTCTTCAGAACATTCTGAATCTCCAGGTGAACGTTATGACAACTGCCAAAAGCTGTTTCTGAGGTTTTAGTAGCAGCAATAATATCAGCAGCAAATCAAAGATAATCCAGGAAATTCTTCTCAATGATCTGTTCTCCCTTAAAGATTTTGGACAAAAGGTGAAATAGTGGTTAGGACAGTGTCTTTCTGTCTAATATATCGCTTTAACTCACTATCTTAACTCCTCTTGTCAAGTTTAAAAGTTGTTAGGCTAGTCAGATAGATTCAGCTGAATTCAGTTTCATTTAATTTAGCTTTATCTTATGTATTTCATACAAAGAATCTCAATGTGCTTTAGAGTTGAAGATAAGAAATGGCAATGGATTGTTGTAATAAATTGGGTACAGTCACCCTTACACAAATAGAAAGACAGGTGATTTTTGTAGATTGACTGGAGTCTGAAGAATGGGGGTAGTAACTGGGCACAGCAGGAAACAAAGACAAGACAGGGATTTGAGAAAATCTTTCCAAAGCTGTACGTGCGAATTTATGTGCTAATACCTGTGCATTCTCCACTTGGCAACACACAAGTCCCAGCTATATTAACCGTTCGTAGTTTACCCTTCGTATTGGTACTGAAAATTAAGTAACACAAAATACTGGGTAAGAAAATTGCATTGATGTGACCATACACACATTTGTTCAATCTGTTGCACATTTTTGGATTTTTTTTTTCAATAGTGTTCAGAAGATAATGCGGGAGGAGCAAAGCTGCGTATTTCCTTCAAAATTCTGCCTTTTGCAGAACTAACTTCCAGAATTCACTATCCTATTGGTATCCTACTGATGCAGCAAAGTTGTGAAATTCTGTTCCTAGAATTTGTCAAGAATAAAACTCAGTAGGTCAAAAAGAAAGAAAAAACAAGAACAATTCAACAGACGTGGAAGCAAAATTATTATTTTTTTAGTCTCCAAAAGTAAATACTAAAAACAACATAAGAAAATAAAAACATCTACTGGAAAAAAAATCTGCAGAAGTAAAGAAACACATTGTAGAAATTGACAGGATCATGAATGGAAAAAATAAAAAGATGGGATTCTGAAACTGAATGTACAGAGTCAAAGATTAGTCTCAGTCTGACAAAGATCAGAAAATCAGAGAGGATTTCTACAATGGATAATGCAATCAGTAAAGTTGGCTTTGCCAAGGGTATGAACATGCACTGCTACACGACAGTCTCTAAAACATAACTAATTCTCCTTGTGCAATTCATAATCAAGAAATTACTTCAGAACCTTGTTATATATGCTTAAAACCTTCAAGTATTTTGTAGTACTAGAATTCCTTAATACTTCCTTTCTTATAGTTCAGTATCCAGGCATAAGCCAAAGCTGAGTAAGAGCCCCAGGATTTGGCCATTTATTTTTCAAAAAGTAACTCTTCAGAAAGACAATTCTGAACCAAAGTCCGAGCTCTATGCTTCTCTAAGGCTTCATTGATATATGAGTTCAATTATTAACTTGAATTTTACCACTGGACTCACTTGTAATTGTTTCTAAATCCTGGATTTAGTTTTGTATATTAGTTAAAATCCTGATCAGATTTCTTCTTTGTTTCACTTCAAAAATAAGAAGAAATAAAAGATCCAGCAAGAAGAGGTAACACAGAAGAATATCTGGCTTGTGCATGGAATGAGCATGTTAATACCTTAAGGACACCGTTGTCTTCCTTTTCTGCATCCTTTGCCAGGTGTAGCTCAACTGGTGTCTGATTTACAAGTTACTTACAGTAACTTTGTAATGTGAGTTTCTGGTAAACAAAAATAAACCTCAGATCTCAGCCAATGAAAATTCATGATGTCCCAGACAGCACTGAATACCTCAAAGCCAGATTATGTGCTTTTCTGAGAGGGAAGGATGTTATCCGCACAAGATGAAAGAAATGGAAGTCTATGAAGAAAGTGGTTTATTATTTGAAGACTTGCTGCAGACAGTTATTCCTGGGAATTGTGTTTATTGCTCTATCTATTCTCATTGCTTTATTTAATGAAATGCATCCTAACTAAATGTGTTTCCAATAGCTCTCTCACTTTTTCCCATTTTAAAATATGAGTAATAAATACAGTAATCATAAGTGCTTGTTCTGGAAGATCCTGTATCTTCATTATTGTGAGGGACACTAAGTGACATAAGTATGAAATATAATGCAGACAGTTCAGAGTTAACATAAAGGATGAAATGTAGGCATATGTTCTAGAAAATATATTAAATGGAAACCAAAGTTAACTAATGTGCCCATCAATCCTTAAATACATTATGAACTAGATAGAAGGTCACTTGGTAGAAAATTGCCAGTAAAAATACTGATATAAAATTTCAGTGCCAAAATGGCTAAGTCTAAAGTTAAGCTTATCATTTAAACTTCAGGAATAATCTTTCTGAGAAAATATGCACTAAAACAGTTGCTCTTGCCAGAAGGTGTCTGTATTATTTCTTGGATCCTCAAGATAAAAGCTCCATTCATAAATTATTGTTTGAACAATTCTTGAATAAATGTACTTTGAAGTGGATTAATTTGTCACAAAGAAAACGTGGAATTAACAAGCTAATACCATTTAAAGAACATGACTTAGCACTACTTGAAAGCAGAGCCATCCTTCATATACACAGAAGGGCATTTTTACGTTACAGATTCCATTTTGGGTGTAATAGAATCAAGAGGAGATCAGGAAGTGATAGACAGAAAACAGCTGTGATTCTAACTGCTCCTTTAAAAATGACATTATTTTAAAATTAAGCTGTAACTTTATATTTAAGAACAACTGAGCCAAAACACATAGTGGAACAAAAGTTTTGCTAGGAAAGCTTGCCAAAATCCTCTTGAAGAGCCAAGGGATTCTAACTGTTAAAAGAAAAGGAACCAGGAAATTATGTTGCTTGAAGTGAGATGTAAGTGAACATGGTGACAAGCCTTCACCTTTAGTATGTGGCTAAAAAAAAATCTTTTATAATTGTCTTTAATAAATATTCTCTTATAATAAACATGGCCCAAGTAAATGATGAGAAACATTACATAAAGTATTTTCTTTCATTTTCCTTTCTGTTTTCACACATCAGTAAAAGTTTATTTTTCTTTTTCAATACCTCTTAAGCACCTCTACAATCTTTCATTTCAGTAATTCCTGTAACTCCCACTTCTCGTACATTTCACACGTGTAGACTCCTTCTCCAGCTCTTATACACATACCTACTTCTCTCTCTTATCCCATCATTATTTAGTACTGTTCAGTATTCTCAGGATTTGTCCCAGCAGCAAACTCAACAAATGCTTGACTGCAGTAAATCTTATGTCACAGGGCATGGCAGGAAAGCCTCTCTTTTCTTGGAGAAACAAACAGAACACAAAGAAAAAAAGAAAAAAGTGGTCCTGTACAATTTAGGTTAACCTTTTTAGATTGTCAAGCCATGAATTCTACAGTATTATTTTTCTTATGTAATTAAAAATTCAGTGTAATTTTTGCTATTATTTTGGTAAAACCACCTCAAATGCATTTTCATTATATAGTGGTGTCTCTTCAATGATACAAACTGAGAAGTTACCAAAACCAAAACTTGCTAAAAAAGGATGACTAAAGTTAGTAAACTTAAACAGTATTTGAAAGGAATTTGGATTGTATTCACATTAATGAGTAATTTGGAACAATAGTAACAGACCAGTAGAACAAAACAATTGGTACTGAGGCCTCAACTTTTACACTACACATGGTCTGAGAGTTTTATTTTAGACAAGATTCAGTCTAGCCCTCAGGACCACGTCTCCACCATTATGTGGTTCAAAATGCTCTAAATCCACATTATTGTTCTTAAATAAAAGCTGATTTAGACACATCTTGCAAGTATTACCACCACCAATTCCGTNGGGGGGGGGGGGGGGGGGGGGGGGAAGGGGGTGTTTTCCTTTTCCTCCCATTGAAATATTTACAGAATGATGAAATTTGTGCTTGGAAACCAAACACATACCTGTGCAAATGTTTGTCTTGTGCCCTCCACTATGGTCCTGTTAACCCAGGCAGCAACTTCATGGCAGAAAGCGTATGATAATGCATACATTTGCAGAAGATATTTCACGGCCATAATCTGTTGCAGGCTAACATTTTTTGTAGACACACAATACGCACAAAGTAAATGTGAACAGATACATCTGTAAAAAATGACAGGCTGTTCATAGGTAGTTCAAAAGCAGAAGATTGTCACTAGTTGTTTATTGTAGCTGGTTTTTAGAAACACTTTGGCAATATGTTAGTGTGCCTAGGACAAAAGGAGCTAAAATTGGCAAAGCAGGTTTTTTTTCAGAACTGTACTATCCTCCACAAGTGTCACAGATACCATGTACCCTGCAGATCTGAGTAAAGGATTTGTACATACCTATGAAAGAGCAACACTCTTCCTCCTGGCTTTACATAAAATAAGAAGAAAATAAGTAAACAAAAAGTATTTTCATTATTATGAAAATGCCATAATGGTGTGCTTCCCAGAAGATTCTAGAGGCAAATTTTGGAAAAGTCTTTATAGAAAACACGAAGAGTGGTTAGCTGCCCAGAGATTTGGATTTGAAAGCTAGTAAGTCTGGTTACCATTATAAAATATATGCAGAAATGGTGACATTTCAAAGTTTCTTCTGTTGTTACCATCTCTACAGCTTGAATGGACTGCTCATGAAGTGAGAATGAACACATTAATGTAAAAATGGAGACATTGTCTCCCAGTATACTTTTAAAACTATATTAAAAGAGCTATCCCCCCCCCATGACTTCAGTGCAAATAACCCTGTTTACAGAAGTTGTCTCACTGTACCTCAAGAGGATTCAAACGTGCCAGAAAGATCAGAAATCACAGCTGTAAATGCTCAATCTTTTTTTCTCATCTGAGATGATAAAGTGAAGACTCTGATAACTCACTGTACTGAAACCTTATTCTAGTAGGAGCAGCAGCTGCATATTTTCAACAAGAAAACTTAAAACATTTGTTATTGCATTTAAAAAAAAAAACAACAAGAACACCTTCTTAGCATTTTTCTTTCTGGCTTCAGTGAGAAATTCTATTTTTAAGCCCTGAAATCTCTGAATGTGTTTATAAGATTATTTTTTTTCTCAGATGTAATGAAAGAATATAAATGTCATGGATTATGTGTGAATTATTATAGCTTTATTATTCCACTATAGCTTCAACAAGCAAGGTGTTTAATGTGTAAAGACATTATCAGCAGTCTCCTTCCAGTACCTCATCATTTAAAATCAAAATTGACTTAATGGGCTGGATGAAAAATGGTGTTTCCAATTAGGGAGGAGGCAGTCATTGGAAAGTGGGCTGGTGGAATTTAGGCTTTTCTGAAATAATGGCATTCAGCAAACAATGTTACTGTTTAAATCCAATATGAAATAAAAGCAGCAGATGGATGTAATAATTCAGGTCAACATGCATATAGAAGCTGTATGGCATTTTGGCAAATGTGCAGTTTGATAGAGTTTCAACTATTCTCACTGCCTGTACAGTCTGAGCAAATCATAAAACCAATGCTCATCTCCAGTAATGAACCATATAACAAGCGATAGGACAAGAGGACATATATAACAAGCGATAGGACAAGACGAAATGGCCTCAAGTTATGCCAGGGTAGGTCTAGGATGGATATTAGGGAAAAGTTCTTCACAGATAGGGTTGTTAAGCATTGGAACAGGCTGCCCGGGGAAGTGGTGGAGTCACCATCCCTGGAGGTATTTAAAAGACGGGTAGACATGGTGCTTAGCGACATGGTTTAGTGGTGGTTTTGGCAGTGTTAGGTTGATGGTTGGATTTGATGATCTTAAAGGTCCCTTCCAGCCTAGACGGTTCTATGATTCTATATCCATGGCCACAAACATCCTCATCAGTAGTCAACTACACCTTTATCAGGAAAAACATTGAAACACATCTAAGGCATTCGCTGAAAAGCAAAACCATACTTATTATATTACTACTGAAGCAATAGTGTGGAATTTTAAAAACCAAGAAAACATTTAATGTTATGAATATGCAGAATTAATAGTATTTTCTGCTGTCCTGTCCCCCAAAGACAATCTTCTGGTTAACGTCTGTCACTGTAAAACATTTCTGCAAGTGCTGTAACTCAGAATTACAAGATTTCAACTCACTGCCACTTTGTGGAGGAGGCTCCCTGGGAAGGGAATATCTGAATTTCCAATTTCAAGAGGCATCAGTTTTAGTGGGTTAAAACATTTTCAGGATGTTTACGGAGCACTCAGAACAGTATTACAAACCTTTCACAAGGAGAGCTTCTGCCTGGTTGTTCTTTTCACTGACCAAAATTTTGATGAGGACACACAAGTATTTGTAGATAGCTGCTCTCCTCCGGAGGACTCGCTCGTATTCAAAGTTGACCCCACAAGGAGATGCTGAAATTCATCAGCTTGAAAATTGCTTCAAAGTCCAGGTTTTAACACTGCAACAGAACTATTGTCTGCCTCTTCCCAACTTCAAGTGTAATAGCTCCCTTCTGAATGACTAGACAGTCATCTCCTGAGCAAAACAGAATTTACTGGTGTTTCTACAGTACTGGTATGAAACCTCAAAATGTTTTTCCGCAGCACTTAAGTCTGATCTAAATCAGTGCTGCCATAATGCTGTCTTGCTCTGGCTATGCATTCCTGCGTCTTCCCAGATGCCAGCAGTCATTGTTGATGCATCATGAGGTGGAGAAATTCAGGAGCTAAATGGGGGTGGGATATTTCTCAGCAATTTTAACTTTCATCCAATACAATGCACAGACAACACTAAGGAAAGGACTGCTTGCCCAGAGGCAAGAATATGCGGTGGAACTTCAGTAATGCCAACTTACAGTCTTGCAGAACTGCACACTTAGTGTGCAGTCTTGCTCTTTATAAGCTGAAAACCATGTGTACACAAGAAGCTAGAGAATCAGGTACAAAATAACATATGTAGCTCCTTATGACTGCTGGCCATAGAGGGAGTCAAGCAATTTGGGATGATAGAGGGTTTAGGGTAAATTTACAGATTTAGATTTCACAGATCTTAGCAATCCTATGATGTACCAGCAACATATGTGATACTTCTAGAAACATCTTGGAAGGCTACTAGACATGGTGTCAGAAGTGTTCACCTGTCTCAGATTAAGTTCAAGAGGTAATATGACAGAACGGTGCAGGAAAGAGTTGAGGATGTGGTGGAATGGATTCATGCTCTAGAAACGGTATTGACTCTCCATATTTAATGACAGACCTCTAAATCAGCTGACTACAGCAAACAGCCACGTGTTCCAGTTTTGGGCTATCACTGCTTTCTGGTGTGATGTTTCAATTGTTACAACAAAACTTAGGGAACGGCAAAGCTGGACAGAGCACAAACTATCTCAATATCCTCCTAAACACTAGCAGCAGAGGGAGGGAGAAAAAAACCCCAACATAAAATAATAAACACCACACAGCAGGAGCCTGAGATAGCCAGAACCTTAAGGCGGGTCTGTCCCACATTTCCTTGAAATAAATATGACCCCTACCCTGAAATTCCAGTCTCTGAAGGCAGGTTTTATTAGAACACAATAAACCAGAACAGAATAATTCTTGAAATAATGATGCTTTGTGGTCAGCTGGGTGCAACTGACTTTGGGAGAGCCAATCTGCTCTGTTCCTTGTGTCTTCATAGGGCAGCTCCTTTCCTCTACTATTTAGTGGCTTTCAGGGCTCAGTGAACCCCACAGGGTCCCTTTGCTGGTCTCTGGCAATGTCGCTCCCTCACCTTTGGAGCTTGGTTTTATACTCATCCCCTTCCTGCTTGCAGAAACCCCGCCGTCACCTCCCTTGCAGCATCCTCTCCAAGCTTGCTTTTTAAAATGTCTAGAAAGCAGAGCATGTTATGTTTCTCTAAAGTAAAATGCTGCCCCTGTCTTCCTCCTTACGAGAATAGATGATCCATAGTCCAACAGCCAGGTGGTCCTGCACAGCATCATCTTCTCTCCTTTCTCATACCCAGCTGAGTCCTTCGTGCATGTGCTGCACTGTACCCGCTCAAGAAATGCACAAGCTGATCGAGCACTTACAGTCTCCATCACAAACAGTGTATGCAACAGGCCTATTACCCATGTAAGGCAGTAGTGAGCCCTGAAAAATATCACCACAGTTTTGGTTGGGTTGTTTTGTTTTGTTCTGTCACTGCGGTTTTTATTCTTTTCTTTTTTTTTTTTTTATTTTTTCTTTAATAAAAGAATCATCTGGAAGGAAATCAAACAGATTAAATTATGGGCAAATGATATAAATCAAGTCCCATTAAATAACAAAAGCGAAAAAGAAAACATGAATCACTTTAAAGCAAATCTGTCAGTCTTTCACTGCAGGGTGCCACTTCAATCTGTGGCATTTTACCACCATATTTGATTCTGTATTTATGTTTACATTTATCATTCCCAGGAGACAGCAGTTTCCCTATTCTCAGCAAAACAGTGACTAAATCAATATCCTCCAAACATACTTGATCAAATGCAAAAGGTGATAATCTTTAAGGGGAAACAAAGAATTTGAAAAAGAAGAGGGGTTAAAATGAATTCTGCCCTTCTGCTCAGGTTTTGTCCTCCAGCCAAGCGTCCATTTTTTAATACCTAGTTAAAGGCTTCCCACTGCTGCTTATGCCTGGACCACCTGTTCCCATAATACACTTAAATCAGCAGGTTTTGGCACTGCATTAGATGGTTCATAAAAATACTAGTTCAACATCAGGCATTTAGGGTGAGCAGTCTAAACCACGTGACCCGAGTGCTATTTCATTTCCATGAAAAAATAAATGGTTATAACTAGGAAGGCAAGAAGGAAAAATACTGAATAAATTTAACTGTAGGTCAAGTTGGTGGAAGTGAAGGAGAAGGGAATTGGAAGAAATGCCTAAAGTGTATTTGTAGCACAAATGTTACAGCGAGGGAGAAGGGAACAGTGAGGAAGAAGGAATGTAGATCATAATTTGTGGAGTTAAAGGAATGGGGATGATGTTGAATAGAGAAGTAACAGGCAACTTGTCTATTGACAGATAAGAACAGGAGGAGCAGGTGATAAATCATCTCATACAAAGAGGCAAATGAGTGGTGTATAAAAGAACAGAGTCAAAGGGGAAGAAGAAGGTAAAGTGATAGATGGCTAGCAGATCGAATAGGCAGGTTAGTTAGATAAGTAAGTGCCAGTTTTAAAAGCTGTCTGAATTATCTATTTTAAATCAACCTTCATATCTGGCCTCTGACAAAACTTGGTTTTCCATAGCTATGTATTCACATCTGGAAGAAAACAGCCTGAAAGACAGTTACAAGCCTTTTACATTTAGCTCATAAGAAACATTTCTAGCTGCAAAGCTGGAGCTTTCTGGCCTGTTTTCTTTAACTTCCTCTCATTGGTCCAGACGTTAGACTCTGTCTAACAGCTCACATCTCAGACAGTGAGATACTATTGCCATCCCAGGAGGTGAGGAGAAAGAGGAGCTCCTCCTCTTTCTGGAAGGAAAAGCTTTTCACTCACTCCAGTTATAGCAGCAGGCTCAGACCTCTGTCACTTGACTTTTTCTTGGAAAAAATACTTTACTTACAGGTCTTGGCACTGTAGTGTTCTTTGACATTCTGTCCACAGGGGTATTATCTGACACACAACACCATACTATGAGTGAATCCCAACCTTTTAAATAAACAATACTAGATCGCAAACATTTCATCCACTAAATCTGAAAAGATTTTTTACGTACTTTCACGACTTGGAACTGAATGTACAACCTTATTAGGTCTGCGTCCACTGCATATTTCCTGGTAAAGTGAGAGGCTTGCTTGGATAGAGGTAGCTTTCTCTGAAAAGAACATGATACTTAGAGAAGGGGTATGTTAGTTCTGGAACTTGAAGGGTTGAGAGACAGGTTAAAAAGGCAGTTCTTTGTATGAAGTAGTTCAGGAAAGCAGAAACAAATGAATGCTAGAAAAGAATAAGGCTTTTTATGAGCCATCTTGTAGCTGGCAGGGCTGGTGCAGATCCAGAGCCAATAAAGCCCAGCTATCCCCTTGCTTATTCACTCCAGTGCCTCTGCTTGGAGACCTACAATTATGGGCAAAAGGTATACCCATTACACCTGGGTATGCACAGACCTGGCTCATACCATGGTGCTTAACCGTTTCATAACATACTTCATGGTTTCTTTATACACTTTAAAAGCTTTTGTAGCTGAAATGCTTCATAATCCATGGTGACCTGCAATCCAGAATATACGTGAGAGTTAAAAAAAAGTAATCTTTTAAGGCAGTTAAAAAGAAATCTTTTTATCCTAGTCAAAGCAGAAAAAAAAAAAAGTGTTCAGAAAAGATATAAGGGAACTAACACAACATGAACCTAAATGAGTATTACAGTAATATACCTCATACTTCAAATACACACCTTCCTTCAGGATTCTGCTAATGTAAATACCACATTTTCTTTTTTAGATTTCAACATGCAAGTGAAGTGGGTATAAACAGACGGTGTTGAATTTAAGACAAATTATTGAAAGAAACTTAGCTTTTCTTAGTTACTAAAACTCAGCTGAAGAATGAGTCCTCTTTTTTTTTGTCATGCAGGATTAAGCCCTTCATAACTGTGCTTTTGCAGTGTCTTGCCACTTAACAAACATCAGTACACAGAAGCAGAAAGGAATTATTCATATTTTCTGTTAAGAAAATATACTAAATTGCACTGCTTTTTAGGCTGTTGAACCTGTTCTTTTCTATTTCCTTCTAGGAACAAGGATTAAGTAAACTAGTCTTCAGAGAGCTAAATTTACTGTGTTACTGTCATTTCTTGATGAAAACAGAACTCTAATACTGTCATCTTTGACTGAGGCCCAGCTGACACACGGTCATTTTGTTTGCCCCACCACAGAGGTAGTTAGGAATTCTGCCCCTGTATATCCCTTGGTTCACATCCCTTCTCTAATACCAAACGTGCATATTTCCTACACTTTTTGACATCATCAAGCTGGCAACTGTCTCATCCAATTTGCTGGAGCAAACCAAGGCGCTAGCATGGCTTTCTTGAATGGTAAACATCATCACTGAGTGTGTAACAGCTGAGAATGTTGCCTCTAGCATCTGCCCACATGCTGAAGGACTATCTGGCNAAAAAAAAAAAAAAAAAAAAAAACAAAACACCAAACCCACAACACACACACAAAACCAAGCATTCAGCTCTAATTGAAGTTAACTCTTTCTTTAAAAAAGGCAGAAGTATCACTGTATCTGTTCAAAGAGTAAGGTTAACAAAGAGAAAATCACTTATGCTACCCACACTCTGCCTCCTCCAAAGCTGCAAACACGATACAGTTACAGAGGAAAAAATTCTGTCAAATTTCATGTGGTTACTGTTGCTTGGGAAACCACTTCCTTGGTAACTATGATGCATTCTCAGCACGTCTCGATATCAATTTCTCTCTGGCTCCGAGACACGCAAACCTGCAGTATTGGTGTGAAGAGAGAAGAAGAAAAACAAAAAACCAATAACAACAAAACCAACCTGAAGGAAAAAGGAGAGAATGAGCAAAAGATTTGTTGTTGCTGTAGTTTCAAATATGTCTAAATGAAAAATAACGTAACTGAAAATATATCTGGAAGTTGTTTTTAACATTGTTTGTAGGAGAAATTGTTGATGTACGTCAATAAGTGTGTCTTGAATCATAAGCATGAGGTTGAAGATAGGCGCTTGTGTAGCTCTGGAGCACTGGCACTAGGCTGTCACTGGTATTTGCTCTGTTCCAGTTTGTCAGGGCATTTGTTGCTGAATCCACACTATGCTTTAGAAATTCAGCTTCAGAAAACATCTGTTAGAAAACCTCATTAGTATTTTAAAAATAATTTCTAAAGAAAATCATTATATAAAGAAGAGATTGTAAGCCAGAGTCCTTTCAGAGACTGCTCCAGAAGCATGGCTCTGGGAAGCCGTGACACCAGGAGATACTGCTGCTAAATCAATGACGGTTTCATCATTGCTAAAAGCACATTGATCTTCCTTTTCAGAAATATTTATTTAAGCTGTTTGTATAGAATGCAAAACTTTGTTTATTGATCATTTCATACCAAAAACCTTGCCTTCTGCTTACCTGGACCTCCAATTTCTCTCTGACAACAGGGCCATGCAGGCAGCTCAGCATAGTTGTTGTTCACAGACAACTAAAGGAAATCCAAATTTTATATCAAAGAAATGGAAGGAGTGCTCTAGTGATAGCATTAGACATTTTCTTTTTCAGTTTTGCTTTTTCTGGGCCTTCTATCTGAATCATTAATGTGTCATTCCAGCAGCCCAAATTAACTAATGAGGAGAAAATGAGAAAAAGAAGCACTGAGAATTAATGCCACATTAAGTGTCCCATGCACTAGTCTTACAAGGCAAAGCAGACTCAACAACCTGTACAGTATATAAACTGTGTGTAAAGGAGTTTTCTTTTGGCACACATAGAAATGATTAGGATGGCAAAGAGGAGGCAGCAGGACACCTCTCCTGCTCCCATTTGTATTAACTTGCTTAGGACAGAGAGTAGCTCTAAGCAAGCACAGAAAAATAAATAAGGATACGATAGAAACCATTTCGATCACCCCTGTTCTCACTGTAATGAACTATTCTTTTTATGTGTGTCTGTATAAATATATGGATGTGTATCTGTGACGCTAGCGAGTCCTTTTGTTGCTTTTTTGCAGACAAAAGAAAAAACTGGCTGAAGTCATTTTGTTCTCATAGGAGGAGCATCATCCAAACCCCTTAATAGTGTCATTTTAACACCTTTAGTTTAAGCATGCCTTCCACCCACACTCCAAATGGTGGAGAATATATGTAAAGCATATGTCTTCCAGGAATTCAGTAACTTACTGAGTCAATGGAAACACTGGTGCTAAACTGTAATAATATACTCACCCCTTTCCTGGTGCTGTTTTCTGGATTAAATATGGGGACAAATTAAGAAATCTGAAAACAGAAGACTAGACTTTGAAGTTTGTTCTCTGGGAATACAGCAGTTTGTATAGTATCTGCAGTATAATATGTGGCTGGGGGCGAGAGGGCAGGAGGATTACTCCGATTCTGATTAGTAGAAAAGAGATGATGGAGGGATACAATAGATCTGTGTTACAGTAATGGAAAGGATAGTACTTCTTTCCGTGATGACTACCTGGGTCAACACTAGTTTCTCATGAAGTATAGTGTCTTAATTTAGAAAAATAAATGCGAATGTCCAGAGGAGTTGAGCTGATAGTATACTCTGTTACTATTCCCAGGAACTTGAAATACTTCTTCAGCATATGTTTATGGTACTTCGAGAATGAAAAATGACAGTGGGAAATGCCAAGTGTTCCACATTGCTGAGATAGCACTTAAAATGATTTGGCAGTACTCCTTTCTCTCCCTGTGAAGAGAAGAATTACTCTATCCAAAAGCACCAAGTAGCCATTAGCATCAACATTGTTCAAATACTGATGTCATTAAAGCTCTAGCCTTGAATATGAAGTTGTAGGTCTTCCGGTGCGTAATTATTGTTACCAAAATATTCTTTGATGAAAAGCAGGAAGTTACATATATGTAAATAAAATCCCACAAAACAACGAAAACCACAAAGGGAATGGGGATAACTGAGGTTTTCTGGTTGTTTTTTTTTAATGAAGTTTGCAAGGGTTGAATTGAATATTCTAGAAATGCACATGTAATAGAGTCATTCCTCTCCTCTCAGTAATACTCTAGTTTGAATTTAAACACTGCAGTCAGACTCCTTCCTTGGGCTGGATGAAAGAAAAGTGTTTGAGTATATCAGGTGTATTTGTAAAACTTTATCACTGTGATTTCATCTATAAATTTGCATATTGTAGAATATTTACATAGTCTTGAGTAATACAATAATGTATTAATATATCAACTAATATATGGCATAGGCTTTCATAAGCATTTAACTTACTTCTGTGTCTAGAGTTTACAGAAAATTTCACCGCTGAAGTAATGATAAAAAAAAAAAATAAGGCCAATATTAAACACGTAGGAATAAGCATCCAGTGTCGTAGGATGTTAGACTTGCACCTTGCATGTGGCCTTTTTTAGTGAGCACCACGTAAAACCAATAAAATCCAAGAAGATTTGAGTATTTCACATTGCCAATTCCTAACTCACGAAATAAAGATTCATGGGTTACTACAAAATAAGGGTTCTAGGTTTTGCTGAGCCATTGTCCCACAGGGTCATTGTGCAAGAGCCATTATTACAGTCTACTTCATGGGTTATGAAATGAGGTGACAACAGGTGTAATAATCCGTGTAATAATCATGCCTTGTACTGACTGGTACTGAAGTGATTGCATACGTTAACTGACAGTGATTTGAAAAATCTCTGTTTAAAGTATTTGATTGCTTATCAGAAGCTTTCTGTATGTAGTTCCTAATATCCTTCATTCTGGTATTTAAATGAAAATGAAAAATTTATGTTCTCCAGACTGCAAAAGTTCATAGAAGATGAACCACATCAAGACTGTATCTTTGAAGTCTCTATACATTGGCATTTAACTTTCCCTGTCTCCAAATACCAGCTAAATGAGTAACTGCCAATTTCATTTGGACTACATTCTGATTTTCTCACATCACCCTGAATAACATCTTACTTCAAGGGGGGGCCATGTAGTCTGGGTTGGATGACTTACTAGAAATGCTTTAGACAAAGAATAATTTGAAAAAAATAGAAGCTTGATTTTTTAAAAAAAAAATCACTCTGTATTATCTCGCACAGGATCAGATTCTCTCTCTGTCACTCTCCCTTTAAATGGATAAATATTTCTGCTTCCTGCATATTGCTGGCTTGAGTCAAGCAAATCCATCTAGCTTTTTAAAACTCAGTGTTTGTATATTTAATTTCTCAGAGGATTCAGTTGTGTCTACAGTCCATGGAATTGAATTGAGATCATTATTCTTGCCTTCCAAGCATTCATTTGCAGGCACATCAGGTTTTCTGTGATTTTTTTTTAAAATAGGTTTGCCATAAATCTGAGGGAGGCGTTCTTTTAACATGGAATGAATAATAAACTACCATTTATCTTTTAACATGCGGCAAATCAAGGTATTAATTTATGTTACCCCAGTGAGCAAGAGGCACTGCATTTCTTTGAGATGAGGTACAGGGTAATCAAACCCATTTCCAATACTGTTTCATTACAGAATTTTGTCTTTCTGTTGAAATGTTCAGTGACTGTGAAGCTTTCCAAAGAATTCACAGAAAGCTATATTGTTCTTCAATATTAGATTGCACTGATAAATTTTCAAAAGAAAAGTTTTTAATATACGAAGATCCTCTGAAGAATTTTTGCAGAGACACATAATTAAGAAGGGTTATTCAGAGCAAAACGGTGCTGGAATAGCGAGGACTTCTAGTGAGAGTAAGGATTTACACAGAACAGGGACAAATATCTGTCTCTCTCGTACCTTTAGTGGAAGTCCTAATCACTGGGACATTGGTATTCTATGCCACTTCCTGTAATTCTTTAAATATTCATCAAACTAACGCAGGGTGATTTGGAACATTGCCCATGACGTTAACGAATCAGGAAGAACAACATCTCGAACCTCAGGCTCCCAGCAGCTATTCCATTGTTGTGCTCTCTGATGTTTTCACAAACTTAATTTGCACGGTCTTAATTTGTTTCAGTGCAGAATAAAGAACAAATGTCAAACCTCTGCAATTTTAACAGAGCTTCTGTTTTTCAGGCAGCCTTCCCTACCATTTCTAAAGACTTATCCTATGGCCCAGAGGAGTCACATTCGCATAGACAAAACCCAAACACAGTCCCATGGAGTACAGGTTTCCTCCAAACTAGGGTAAACAAGCAAGCAATTTGTCTAAATGTTAATTAAACCTTTCCCCGTAGCTGCAGGGAGCTCAAGCAAAATCAGCTCCCGGCAAGGAATGATTTGCAGAGGAGCACACTAGACCCTTTCGTCCAAACCAAGACCCTGTGTTTCCAAACATCCTCCTAAACCCCAGCCAAGGAACCATGGGTGGTACCTTTAAGGCATTAAGAAAGGTAACAGGGAAAGTCCAGAGAACACCAGCAAGCAGTGGGAGCAACTATTGCAGATCTTCCAAGGAAATGTCCACAGGGTTTTAATAAGACTTCCATTATCTTCAGCCCATGACCTCACCTCTTTTGACACTTGCCCCTCACCATCAGACTACAGCTTCTTCTCTCTAGTCTCTCCATTAAAATGAATTTTCGTATTGTCCCTACTCTGTTGCCCCTTGATTTCCTTCAGTTTTCTTCCCACTTAGGGTGTATGCTTCATCTCCCTCATTGGTAAGTTTATGGCAGGGAAAGTGTCGTTGCTATCATTCTGCCTCTTTTCCTTGTGTTTTTCATCCACTTCTCTGTCCATGATCATAAAAAACATGATTATTAAGTAAAAGTAACCAGGTTTTCTTCTGTTGCTAACTGAAATGCAGCTGAACCGGTGGCACCTATAGGAGTCGGGTTTTAAAAAAAGAGTCATAATAAATTAGCTGAAAGCATTCCAAATAAAATGGTTTCTCCCTTGAGGAGTAAAAATTGTCACCCCAGTTGGCATAGCACACCCTGGACTTAGGCATCATCCCATTTCTGTCCTCTCTTTCTTATTTACCAGTATGTTCACACAACCATTGTCTCCAAGATCTCTTCAGCGTGTATTTGTATCAACACGATTTCACATGATGGCTCAGACCATCACATACTATTAAACAGCTTTCTAAAGCAAATAGTTTAAAGCTAACACAAATAAGGCTGCTGCTAAATACTATGTCTACCATTAGGTTATTTGCCTTTTGTTTCCAGCTTCCTAAATAATAACCCTATTAGAGAGCACTCCTGTAACTGAAAGCATTTACGATACTTCTGTTAACTCTTCTAACACAACCAAATACTGAATGTACAGCAGAGAGTAGGTTGTCTTTCCTCTCATATTTTAAAACTTCAGTAGCATCCTTAGCCAGGTTAGGTAAAAAGGGAGATGAAAGAGAGACACAATAGAGACCTATAAAATCATGAGTGCTATGGAAAAGCTTAACAGCAACATTCATTGTTTGTTGTAATAAAATGACTAGGAGCCAATTTCAAACCAAAAGGAGAAACATCTTCACACAAACTAAACTATGGAGATTACTGCTAATGCATCGCATAGATTCAGAAATTTTTGTAGATTCAAAAAGTACATATACTAATTTACGGAATGAGAATCCACTGGGTATATTAAGCACAGGATACCGTCTCTAGTTCAATGAATTCTTGAGCCACAACTCACCAGAGGCTAGCAAATACCACCCTATAATTGCCCTCTCATATTATTCCCCTGACACCTGCTCATGGCACGTACCAGAGGCAGAATACTGCATTAGATGGTCTTGTGTAGGCCAGGCCTGCAGCACATCCAAAAATGAAAATCTCCAGCTGATAACTTGGACCGATAATTTAAGACTATCTATGTGGATTTAAACACCATCAGCAGGGTCTAATAGCATCCATAGCAAAAGGATTCTTTCAAGTCCTGTGCTGAATGTTTGAGCAGGCATTTCGTGATGTAGGAGATCACAATCAATACCACAGAGGACTCAGAAACCCTCGTCTACTCCTAGTCACAGAGGAAGTTAAATGTCCCTCTCTCAGGTTTCTCATAGTCCTGTAGCTATATAGCTAATGCTCCAACCACCGTGATCCTACCAAACTGAACTCACTTGCAAGCACCAAAGCTGGACTGCTGTACCCAACAAGAAAACACCCCTCCAATGAGACAGCTTTTGTTAACATCAGACTTGCAGAGGGCAGTGATGCTGTTGATGGCACAGCAGGGCCAGTTCCCGATGGCCTTCGGTGAAGCAGCTGAGAAATTTCACTAATCTACATGAGCTCAGAGTCAGGTCTCTGCAGCTGCTGCAGCTCCAGCTTTAGGTCAGTGTACCATGATGGCTCCTGCAGGGGTCGTCTCCCTGTGCCCTGGGCTGCCTCTGCTTCTGACCGAAGAAGATTATACAATTAAGTTACTCTGTTCCTTGGGGTGCTAAAGCCTCACCTGTAGACTCCACATCAGAGGACCCTGGGATAGGGTAGCCCACAGCAAATGAAGGCCTCAGATTGTATCAGTGCTTTTTAGGATCGAGGTACAGATCTATGCCAGTAACTCCCTGCTTTATTTCCTTCTCCCTGTTCTTTACCACCTACCTCCAAGCTTCATTACCTAACTTTACCTTATGAGCAGATGGGTGATCAGATAGCACAATTCTATGCTGGTTTTTGGGTAACATTATTTATCAACACATTTACTGACACATGCATAAAAGTCCTAAGCAAGCCAAGTAAAACACAAATGAGACAACAGGTTGCTGCTATACAAATAAACCTTTTCCTTCCATCCTAAAATCACAGGGTTTAGAATGGAAGTTGGGAGGACTACAGTCTTTCCTTTACTATCCTTAAAAAGTACCAACTGTGTGAGATCATACTGGTGGACAAGGGACCAGAGAGGTGGTTAAGACAACAGCTATTGAGATGCAGAACAGCAGCTGCCCGACAAAACAAGAAAAATTGATTCTTGCATACAGCTTCTGCCAAAGCAATGGCAAATCATGTGGCAATGTGTTGCTTGTACAAAAAAGGCCACCTTGAATTTTAAAACCTAAAAACCCCAGAAAATGGTACAGTGCTTAAGGATCTGAATCACACTTTTGCAGATAAGTAGGCTCTGGTTTCATGTGATGGAACTAAATGCTTGAATTTGAACAGAATTTTTCCTTAAATGTGGCTTATTGCTTCAAGTAATATGAATTGTCCTACATACTTCCTTTTCTTAACACTACATTCATTTTAGATTTCCACAACAATGAGTAAAGAGATAGTCTGGTCAAAAATAAAAGTTTTCCCTTTCAATTATTCCTCTAATTACACCAAACACCCATAATTCTGGGAAGTACTTGTACGAACAATGAATTTAATGACGTTGCTCGTATTGCACTCAAAGTAATCTCAGTTGCACTGAATTTTCTACGCTATTATCAATGAAAAAGAGAAATGAGGCAAAACGAACAATTTGCCTTTGGAGCAATAGTCTATGAACAGATCACCTTCTTTTTTTTTTGAGACTTTTTGGCGAATGTGTGTTATTTAAACATAGCCATCATATGTCAAGAGAGACGTTCCCCTTTAGCTGCTGGCTATAGTCTTGCTAATCCTGCCCAATGTACAGTTGGCCTCGTTGCTGCAAGGGCACACTACAGACCTCCAGTCAGCTGGTTGTCCCCAAGCTCTCCCAAGGCCCTCTGCTGCAAAGCCCATGCATTCTAATGGTAGAAAACTACCACTCACAGCAAAAGAGTCCTGCTAAACTTGTTTCATATTCTTATCCCCTTTTACAATATTGATATTTATGAAGCCTGAAAAGAGCCCTTTTTAGCATTTTTCTGGATTATTTCAAGTACCTCCTATGTAATCATCAGATCTAGCCAAGAAATGCTTGTGTTTCTGAGTCTGACGAGGATCTTCATTAAATTGTTGAACTATTTTTCTACCCAGGAGTAGCCCAAACAAGGAAGCAAAATGGCACTACATTTCCAGTTATCATCACAGATCAGTAATTACAGTCTACATTAACCTTTTTCCATTCAAAAGCTAACCTATGAAAGCTCTGGTTCTTCATTAAAATCAGCTTAAAAAAACCTTTTTTATTATTTATGAACCTTCAGGTTATGTGTGAACTTTCCTGATGTCCAGCTGATCAAGAGGAGCTTATTAGCTCCCAGACTTCACACAGCCTGCAAGGAATGGTTCAAATTTTAAATCCTCAAAACTTTTTGCCCCGGATTCCTGACATTTTCCCTAACTTCATTTGAAATAGTGATATTTATATTGTACATTTCCTTGAGTCTCATTTGGGTATATCTTCTCAGTGCAACACTCTAAAGCCGACAGAAAGTTGCAAACACCTGCACATAAAGAAGTTTTTTAGGCAAACAGAGAAAGGTATGTTTAGCAGACTGCTTAAGGAAAGTATGTCTTACAAAATATGTTTTAGTATGTATTTTAGTATCCCTTCAAGTCTTCAGGTGAACAAACCTTATTTAGAACTTGCATTTTGAAAACGTGTTTTAAGTTCAGTTGGAATGCAGCTCTTTCTGTGCATTGCTGGTAACAAATATACCTAAATTAAGTCTATTTAAAAAAATAAGGGGACTGGACACACAATGTTGCAAAAAGATCAGGGTTTAATCATTCTGAGTTTGAAATTTTTAATGAAGACATTGAGACATTCGAGATTCACCTCTGCAGTCTTTTGAATGGTCAAAGAGAAGGAGCATTCAGAGATAGTGAGGAGTCCTTCCCTTGGGTTTCTTAACTAACTCCCCAGTCCACTTCTGTTCTAGAGAGAGAAAAAATTATTTTCTTAAGGACTTCAAAGTAAGAAGAAGGGGTAGGAGCTGGGACAACTTGATGTTTACTATTGCAAAGACTATCCCTGTAACATAATTCCAGTCCAACATTCAGCTAAATATAAAATGTGGTGCCAAGACATCTGGAGGAAAAGGACATACTTTCATCACACATCTCTACCTGTCCAAGAGTGTAAATTGAGCTTATGGTCCAGAAGAATCCATTATAACTGCACATCACTTCAGTTCCACAGTTTCAGGACCAATGGATGCCGTGCCTTTTTCTCAGGACAAAAATTAAAATAGTATAGTATAGTATAGTAGTTGGAAGGGACCTACAACGATCATCTAGTCCAGCTGCCTAGATTGTGTAGAATCACTTACCACCAAGGTGACGTTTCTTGCCTTACAGGAGCATAACTGCTGGTGACCATTTTTCACCATCTTAAGATGATATAGAAAAAAATCAAACGAGAAATCTTTTCAATTTTTACTTGCCTCTCTTGTTCCATATGTTCACTTATAAATGTCTGCTCAGTGGAATATATTATATTTAACCCTGTCAGGAAGCCATATTAATTAGCAGCATAACAGTCTTGCCATATATGTTTCCTATAATACACTAAAGCTTTATAGCAGAATTCCTGTGGATGCACTTGCAGATAATGATTTGTAGTATACAGTATCCTGAAGGCATTTTAAGCCTGAGTCTGCTGTCTTTCTCCCCTCTAAGAAGGTGAAAATTTAACATGGAATCAGAGAGTGATGCTTTGTTTTTAAAATTTTGTTAAAAACAGGCTGGAGTTTGGAAGGATTCTTATTCTCAGTGCACCTCAAAAAAAAAAAAAAGCAAAAAGGAAAAAAAAGCTTTTAAATCTGTCTCATTTTGAAGCTATACAAGTAATCTGCTGTTATCTATATGTTAGGGTAACTTGTGCTTCACAGTCTTTTCTCTCTACTTGCTGTGCAAACTGCTTAGGATCAGAAGAAACCATAAGCTCCAGGAGCCAATCTGCCACTGTTGTCTGTTTATGTAGTCTGATAGAATTTACATGGGCTGGCAGACAAAATTGCCCTTTGCATGCTTTGTCTCTAGGGGAATTTGGAAGTATGTCCAATTTTATAAAATAATGATAATCACGTTATATACCAAGCACAAATAACAGATTTTCCAAGGGCCTTTTCTGAGCAAGTTAAGACTGTGGACAAACAGAAAATAACAGATAATATTTAAAAGAAAAGGAAAAGCAACCCATTTATGCATCAAAGTTAAAGTGGGTCATTCTCCAACGTAAAGCACATTTTTAGTGGATATAAATTTAGCAGCTCTCTGCAGCATTATACATGACAGCAGTCTTGTGATATTTCAAGTACAGAACAGGTCCCTGGAGACACCATGTAATTTATAATGGACTAACCATAATAAACTGTAGCAGTCAGAAAAGGAGCTGGTTCCAATGAAATAAGGCATGTTGGTCTATTTGTCTTATAGGAACGTCCTGTTGAAGATATAACTTATCTGAGATCAGATAGAAACAATGGGGAGGTTGGTTGGTTTAAAAAAAAAAAAAAATAGCCAAAATGGAAGCTCTCCTTTTTTGTCTTTCAGAGAGTAAGAAATTAAAAGAAAGAAAACAAATACAAAGGATCACAGTACACTTCTGCAGTTGACTAATAACTGGCATCCCTTCCCTCCAAGCGCACAGCAAATGCCTTACTGTTTTTGTGCTGGCAATGCTTTATCGTAATTGGTGCAGTAACAAAATCCAGTGATACCTGCAGGGCCATAGACGTTACCTTCCTCAGCTTTGCTGCAAATTAATTAGGCACCAGCTGTCTACAAAGGCACTCTTTATTTTTGACATATCTGTTACTTCCGTATTTCACATAGTCCTTGCAGGTAGACTGTGGGTGTCTGTTTGCTCTGTTCATAGCTACCGAGGACTGATACCTAACAACGGGCACGAAATATAAGAAATGATCAGCAGATTAAAGGTGCTCATTTCCAAAACACAGGTATATATAGCATGTCCACTCAGTGTAGGCATCTACACACTACAATTATTGAAAAAATTAGGTTAATCCATTGCTACTCATCATGGAATGGTTAGAGTTGGAAGGGACCTTAAAGATCATCTAGTTCCGACCCCCCTGCCATGGGCAGGGACACCTCCCACCAGACCAGGTTTTTCAAAGCCCAATCCAACCTGGCCTTGAACACCTCCAGGAATAGGGCATCCACAGCTTCTCTGGGCAACCTGGGCCAGTGCCTCACCACCCTCATAGGAAAGAATTTCTTCCTACTATCTAATCTATATCTACCCTCTTCCAGTTTAAAACTGTTACCCCTCATCCGATCACTACATTCCCTGATAAAGATTCCCTCCCCATCTTTCCTGTAGGCCCCCTTTAGGTACTGGAAGACCACCATAAAGTCTCCCCAGAGCCTTCTCTTCTCCAGGCTGAACAACCCCAACTCTCTCAGCCTGTCCTCATAGGAGAGGTGCTCCAGCCCTCTGATCATTTTCATGGCCCTCCTCTGGACTCTCTCCATGTCCTTCTTATGTTGGGGTCTCCAGAGCTGGATGCAGTACTCCAGGTGGGGTCTCACCAGAGCGGAGCAGAGGGGCAGAATCCCTTCCCTCTCCCCGCTGGCCACGCTGCTTTGGATGCAGCCTGGGATGCAGTTGGCTTTCTGGGCTGCGAGCGCACATTGCCAGATAGTGTTGAACACCAACATCCACCAACAGCCCCAAGTCCTTCTCCTCAGACCTGGAAACTTCATTTCTAGATCCTAACTTCTTATAGGCCTTTGATGACCTGAGAAACTAAAAAAGACATTATTAGCTTGGATCTCTGAAGGGAAAGTTTCGTTTAACATTCTCCTGTTCTGTCACTTGGCCCTTTGAAATAACAGCAAAAAAGTGCTCCAGTTACACCATATTTTTCAGTTATCAAGTAATGATATAATTAAGGCACAGGTACTACAATACTATCAATGTGATAATTAACATTTAATTTAACAATAGTTGAGAGGTAAAGGGCCACAGTAAATCTTTTAGGACCATTCTGTTGCAAATTGTTAGCAGGTATCAGTGACCTAAGCCATGCCGTGTCCTCAACGTGTGACTACAGGGAGTTTGCTGCCTTCACTCTGCCACATAACACCCAACCATTTTGGGACAACAGAGGAGAATTCCTCTCTCCAAGGAGAGACGGGGAATGCAAACCTGGGGCAAATCCCTATCTGACAGCAAGCTTATTGTCTATCTGACAAATGAAGTCAGAAATCCCAAAGCATCCTTCTAAATTCACAATATGCAAAAGCTATGGTAATCTTAATTTAATTCCTGAAAGCAAAGTGACCCGAGTGCAACAAAACGCAGTGCAAAGCAGTTGATTGTTTCATAGACATGCATATTCATGGGCCCTACCTGCTGTAGCAAGCAGAGTTGAGGAGGCCAATTCTGCAGAGATATCACCACGCAGGAACCTAGGACTCATGCTTTACCAGGTCTCAGAGCTATACCTTCAGCATATCTCACGTATGAAGTTTAAGCTTTTAAATGAAACACCAGCTAAATCAATTATAAATTGTATATAATGCATCAGAAACTTTAAGAGTATGATCAAAGCATGCAAACTTTGAAAGTCTAAAAATATGTCAAAGCATTGCTAGAGTTTTCTTGTCCTTTCCTACTATCCTGATTCCTCATCATACCAAATCTAAATATTTCAGAGGTAAGCTGACTGCTGAGCTGATGTGTTTAGAATTTATTTTTCCAGACACCTTGATGGAAGAAAAAATTAAACAAATTTTTAACTCAACCCCCAACATTTGACAGGAAAAATTTGAAAGGAAGAATGAAATCTCCCAGAAAAGAAAACCAATTCCAGCAGGACATTGTTATAGCATTTTAAAAAAATATAGAAGTGTTAAATAATGTACTAGCATGATAACATCCATTTTGTGTTGTGGAAAATATAATTTTGGTTTTTGATTTTTTTTTTAAATAAATATTTTATACAAATTTAAATCCAAATCTATTGCAGGAATTTGGAATAGTATAAAACATCCACATATAACAAATACCATGTTTTCATGAGTAAACACCCACAGTGCATATGGTTTTTTTCCATACATACTTTTGATAGAGATAGACTCATCTAATAGTAAAAAGAACACTGTGTTTTGTCCATGCAGTCACAATTAAGCAGTACAACTATCGACAGGGATATAAAGTGCATATGAGAAAATAATTTAGTGTCTTCAAAAAGCAAAGAAGTGTCTGGAAAGGTCAAATTTAGGTATTTTGTTATAGAAACAAAAAACCTCATCTGTGCATTATGAATTAGTGACAAAGACATGCTTACTATGTGCTTTTAAACTAGAAAAGTACTGGCAGGCAATTCCCATCCTCTTTCAGAGCTGGATCTCATAAACACAGAAACTAGCAAGAGGCGTTCTGCCTCTCTGCTCTGCTAAAGAAGAATGGTGCAGGGGCATTACAATATGACTTTTTATATTTTCCAATGTCCATATCACTCTAATTCATTAGAATTAAATAATTCACTTTAATCCTGGCACAAACAAGCAAAGCCAACTCTGTTCTCATTACTGTACATATTTTGCATACAGTGTAGTTTCCAGTTCAGCAATGTGCCTAAGTGCTTGCAAAATGTGAGCAAAACATTTGCATTTACAGCCCAAAAGATTTGTCTTGTTATCTCAGTTATTAAAGGAGAAAGACCTTCCCTTCCCTCCTCCATTGTTTTAACCACTCAAACAATTTTCAGGGTGTGCACAGGAAATGGAAAAGCTTGTTTTTCAGCAACGTGCTTAACACCTTGTGAAATCCTTCGGGCCTGAGCCTGCTCACCTGAGTAAGGGAAGCAGGATTCGGTATTTGTTTTCAAGCATTGTCAGGTGTAAAATACACTCCTAGGGAAGAAGTATAGGCTGGACATCGTTTCCTTTCATCAGCACCAGGAGATATCACCTCACGTGGCTTCCCTGTAAGCAACCTGAAATAGAAAAACCAGGTGATGGATGGCTAGGCTGCAGTTAAATGACAGAGAAACATGCTATCCCAAAAAGCAGCTTGTATTTACTTTAAGATCTTAAAGCATGAGTGAAAAAACATCCTTTACTTTTCATCTGCCTGTCCTTTCCATTTTTTTTTCCTTCCGTTTGTAAATTTTTGTTTGGATCTTGTATAAAGGCTTTTATTCCTCTTTCTCTCATCCTTAATTAGTTCGAATGTCAAACCTGTTCAGTAATCACATTGCTTTGGGTAGTAATGAAGGCAAATAAATAATGCTTAACCTTTCGTAGAGAGATCTGGAGACCTCTCCAAAACCAATTAAGGCTTGTATGATTCACTGGAATTAGCCAAGGTCTTCAATGCTAAGTTTCCAAACTTGTGTAAGAAAGAAAACATTAAAAATGGGGGCGGGGGGGGGAGAAGAAATTTATCCTTCCTAGTCTTAAACCCTTTGAATTTTAAAGTATGTTATGAGTGGGAGAAGAGAAAAGAAAATAAATTTTATTTTTTTTCCTTTTACCGTCCAGTGATTTTTTTTTCTGTCTGTTTGGCACGTATTTCTACTTCAGATACCTTTTGAGTTCTGACTAACAACAACAACAATAAAAAAGCCTCCATCTTTCTTAACATAAAATACAGAAGAACAACAGAACCAATTCAATTTGTCTGCAAATCTTGCAGATAAATCTTGCTGTCCTGACACGTAGGTTTCAGTCTGTTTATTATCCACATTCCTTCTCCTGTCAATGTCCTCTCACCTGAAGAAACAGTTTCTTTGCATGACATGGAAGGGGAAAGATCATCCTCAATAACGGAACTGCACTGATCCTTCCATGACCAAATTAGCTTTCGTGCTGTGGGTTTATCGCTGCACATCTTGCCCTTTTGCTGCTGTCAAAGCACATATGACAGGACTTCATTCCCTGTAACCTGTGTGACATTGTACACCTGTGCCTGCCTGCGATCTCTCCTTGCAGTACCTTCCTAAACATCAATGCCATAAAATTGCAAAAAAAAGTTGAAGATTAAAGACTGATATGATCAACCAGACTTTTCAGAAAAGATCTTTGGCAACATTTAACGAGGAGATCTCAAAGGCCACGGACCAGTTTCACACGGGCTTAGAAAGCATCAGGCTTTAGACATATCAACCAAGCTTAGAAACCTCAGTATGCATGACTATCCATATCCATAGATATATCTCTACTCAAGTACCATTTGAAAAATAAATAGCACCAAAACTGAGAATGTGCACAGTTAATATGATTTAGTTTTTAAAGCACTTGTGAGGGAACCTAAGTAACTCAATCAAAGACCTGGAACTTCAGGAAGATTTTGTTTCCTTGGCTATATTCTTTCTAAAAAAAAGAAAGTTTAAAAAAAGTGGTCTCAGCTGGAAGCATGCCCTTAGCTATTAGAGTGCCAAAATGAATGCAATATGTCAGCTCTGACAATCTGTCAGAAAGAGGGGAAAAAATACTTTTGTTCTAAGAATAAGAAGTATCCAAAAGTTTTGCCCTGAAATTAAAACAAAAAAAAACCCCCACAGATACTCAGGAGAACCTGCCTGGGCCACAGTCTCAGGCAAGGCGAGCTTATCTCCATTTACATAAGCAATTTACATCACCTGAATACCCAACCCCCATTTCCAGACATAAGCATAATTTTTTTTTAATTTATTGCTTGCCTAGACTCACACGAACATCATAATAAATCAGTCACTCCAAATATCCTTCAGGAATAACAAGCATTACGAATTAATAATGTCATGCTGGTCATTAATTTTGATAACCAAATAATTTGCATTAGTGAACATACTTGCTGTGTAGTTGTTAATGTTACATTTAATATGCAACAGTTACAATGTGTTAGAAGCCAGTTCCCATTATTCGATTCTTTCATAGCTGTTCAATATTTGACAGATGCATAATTTTATTCTTTAAAATATTGATTTTCCAACTTGAGAACTATGATGTTAGATAATTTCTGACATGTTTTGTTAATTTTAGATTATCAAGATATACTCAACAGTACAATTTACCAATAAGAAGCCGATATTAATGTTTCTAATTTGCAGTCAAGTAAATTGAATGAAGGAGAGGCCGTGTTACACAAATCATGAAGTAAGTGTTAAAGCTTAGAATAGAATAGAGGGAATAAATTATTCAAATACTCTGCAGCACTGGTCTATTTTTGTGCCAGTGGATTTGATATAACACCTATTAGGATGTGATAACATTAAATGCATTTATAGATACAGACAGGTGAAAAGGTAGATAGACAATTTGCTCTATTTTGATTTGAAAATGATGCTCACCGATGAGTATAAATATTTTTAGAACCTAAAATCATGAACCAGTCTTAAAAGTTTAAATACTTTGCTTTCTAGCTTGTAATAGTGTCTGAAAATAAGGACCAACAGTACATTACATACTTGTAACAAAACAACTGTGCCAACATTTTAGTCTTTTTTCAGAACTTGGATCTACTTTTCAGAAGCTTCAGAGGAGGATGTGATAAATTTTAAACCGTGAAGAGATGAAGTCATACTTGAGTTTTCCTTAACAGTCTGGAATATTTTACTTCTGTTCTATGTCTCCTGATACAGAGCCAGCATCCTGCAACCAGCAGCTGCTCACCTCAGTACCAGACGCAGGACTCTCGGGTCTTCTCATCTTCAATCTCTGCTCGTTCTCTGCAGAACTGGTGCTCTTTATCCACAGAAAAGCGAGACAGAACAGATCAGTCATTAAAGCAGTGCTGTTGTGGGGCTGGGAACAGAGAGTAGCCAGGTGGACAGCTTCAAAAGGAATTACCAACTGCTGTCTGCATTTCCAGACAAAAATGAGGGATTTGGCAGTTTTAGCCTTTGGCAGCCTTTTGCCTGACAGCCATTTGTTCTCTTTTCTGGTGCTCCATCTGCTCCTCCTGGTTAGATCAACCAAAGAATCAAGTTGTGGCAGAACCTGCGGGTATGTACAGCTAAGGCTACCAATAAATACCCTGCCTTCTCCCCCATGTAGTGATACCTGGGGTTTGGAAACACAACTATGAATTCCTTTGTATTAGAGCCGAGCTGGCATAGAATAAGAAAAAGTAATAGACATGAACTGTTCCCTCAGCAAGTCTAAGCCTGAAGTCTATTTAATGCTCAAGATCTACTGGGACAGAAAGAAGAAGCAAGAACAGAACTGTATGTTGCCTGTTGTCTCTGCTATTGCCAGTAAAGTTTTGTACAAAACAGTCGGCAGATGGAGTACAGCAATACAGATGCCTCTCATGACCATGCCTGACTGCACTCTCCTCCTCATCTGTTAATCTTGCATTGTTTTTTATGCAACAGAACTGCTCCAACAGGAAAACCTGCTAAACCCACCACTCTGAAAGGGTCAATAATTTGGTCATCCAGGACCTCTCCTGTTAGACGTTAAATAGGAAAAGGAAAGAACGGAACCTGGGTCTTCCATATCTTAAGTCCACGTAGACAGACTTAAGACTGTTTAGACCCTTTTCTGTAAACGGAAAAACCATCCCACCATGAACAGCTGCTACCGTATTGCTATAAGGGGGACACCAGCAACTTACCATCAGTAACAGATTCACAGGAGTTGACTCTGAGGAGTTACCGAACTTCTGAGGTTTTTCAACTGTTCCCCTCCTCTCAGCATTTTCTTATTGACTAGCACTAAGCAGCTCACTGGACATTGCTTATATTCCCCAGGCACACAACTCCCCCTGACTGCTGCACAGGCAAATGAACACCACCTTATGGCTACCCCTTCGTGTATTAAGCCTACACTTCGGATGCCTCAGTGCCCAACTTCCTGGTGTCCCTTTCTGACCCAAATTCATAGATATTCACTTCAGGTGAGAACTTTAATCTTCCGCAGCTTGGAGAAAAGAGCCTGCCCAACATAACGCAACTACGTATACATCTTTTAGGTTTTCTTTATTTATATTTTTTTTAGTTCAAGAATTACACACTAGCCAACATTATTATATATTTACATGCTGAAACTGGCTGCAATAATTTTAAATTCAAGAAAATATCTCTTATGTGCTACTCATTTACAATCATCATTTTACTACCTCATATATCCCAGAGGTTAGCAGTCCTTTTGAGAAAGACATGAAGATCTGATGCAATGATAACCACTAGTATTTTGCATTTTCTAGCCATTGGAAAATGTGCATTATGTGCATATAAGAAAGGCTACAAGGTCATTAGTAAGGCTGATGATTACTACATTATGAAGTAAATAGTACTAAGTAAAAAAAGATAAATCAGAACTGTGCAAAGACAGTACTAACAGAACCATTTAAACACCCATGCAAATAAAAACGTGATAGAAGTCAAATCATACCCAGCTTGTTAGAATTAATCATGTTTCACATGTTCTTTTTGTCTTCAACTGAAAGTAACAGGACAGACCATGAACAATACAGCCTGGTGAGTATCTGTCAAATGACAGTAACAGTGAGAACATACAAAATGTTATCAAATTGGAATAGATGACCTCATGTCTGAAAAACATTAAAAAAATACAACCCTTAGTATGAAAGTAGAGGTGAGATTTTTCATCATTTAAGTTTCATTTTTTGTCAAAGCACTTACAAAGAAAATAATTTTATACTTATGAAATGTTAGTGTTGCATATTCTTGCAGAGATGATCTATTTCAATTTTATATTAATGGATATTTAAATTATTACTATTGTTACAAAGTAGAATAGGGCAGTATTTTGATCAACATTCCATTTGTTTCTTAAAAATTTAGACAAAGTTCCTAGTGCATTTTATTAAGCTTTACCTTTGGTGTTAAGCAGTGACTTATTAGATTTCCCTTTTAAACAATTTCTGGAGTGAAGATTCTTTGGCTTTGGGGGACTATGCTATCTAACGACAGTCAAACATTTTTTTTTTTTTTTTTGTAAAGAAAAATAGAAGTCTACTATTAAATACCATAAGAGATACAGATTTCGGAAACCGACAGACGCAATATGCAGGCTTTCTGTCATGAAATCACCAACAGCTGAGTTCTCACTTACCCTGGATTCCTTCACATCTCCACTGGCTGGAGCAACATAAAGGTGCCTTATTGTAAGTGAAAACCAGGCCCTATTATTTTATGCTAATCTGAGTACTGAGTGCCAAGCTACTATCTTCTGCTGCCTGAACATTTTAACCATACAAAAGAATCGATTGTGCTAGCAGTAACGTTGCCACAATGGCTGTTTTACACTACAGTACTGTCTGTACTTTTTTCTATCTGGAATCCAAATCTGTTTATGCAAAAGGGTGTTTAAATTACTCTGCTAGAGCACTGCAATTATTGTACTTAGTAAAAAAAAGTCACTAAACAATTACTGTATCTATCAACTGCTCATTTACAGCTTATTTAATTATTTACATGATTTTAGGACACATTAACCTAAACCATAAGTAGAATTACCTTTTTGCCTTACCATAAAGTACAAATTAGAAGTTAAAAATGTTTAAGAAATCTGATAATATTTACAGACGTTCAGCTTAAGTTATGGTTGCTCACATTGTATGTTCTATGTACACATCGCAAAATGTTATGACCACTACTGATATAGTATTGTACCCTGGCCATCCCACCCTAGATTATTTTCTAGAAATAGTTAATGGTTTTGCCTTTTTTTCTTGGTTCCCCAAGGAATTTGTTGGTTTTGAAAACTTACTAGTGGACAACGCTGTTATAAAAATCTCGAGAGAGAAGAAATAGGCAAGCAATGTGAGGACTAGTCTAATTTCAGATGCTAGGAGGTACAGTACTATCATCATGTCAAACGGTGCAATGCTCCATACGAATTATAAGCATCGATCTGCTGATATAGAAATGCCCAGTTACCCTGTATAGTAAGTTGTTTTTTTTAAATACATTAATCTTTTTTTCTCAAAAATATATTCAAACACTGGTTGATGGTAGAAACAAAACTATTATTAGCTTATTCCTTTAACACGCCAACGTATGAATGTGTGTGCATATATATACCCAGTACGTGTATATATACACACATATGTCCATACAGACATTCAGGTATATGTCCATATGCACATATAGTTGGATAATGTTTAACATTCATTCACTTATGTTTAGTACTGTGTTATAGTACAGAATTGGAACACAGCCTAATAATTATACTGAAAATTAATTGAGCTTTAATTCTAATGCACATTTGTCTCAAATAAATAGGATTTGTTCCCCAGGTGTAAGACCACCACTCATTTTCTCTATGCATTGTGCTTTTGTACCTTACAGATTTGATGTCCTTTGTATTAGCATGTAAAAACTCTCTGAAGAACTCTGCGACATGCTGTTATCTAAGATTCTGTTTTCCTCCCCTGGGAATGAGAAAAGAAATGGTCACAATGTCATTGCTTGAGTCTTTCTTCCCAGTCATTAAACTGCGATAGGATAGAAACATAACATTCCTTATGCAAACACAGAAATTTGTTGCATGAATTTTCAGTTCTGAAAATGTGTATCATACTTACTAGCAGTCATGTACAGTATATATTTACAGATTGATCTCAAAGATTTCATTAAAACTGTGCCATGTTATAGTCATAATTTGCCCATGAATTTCACAAGATGAAAAACACCTTAATTGCTGGCTATCATGTCTAATAGAACAATAAAATGTGCAACTATAATTATATTACAAGGTTTATCTAAATTATTAACTTTGATGGTTTGCTTATTGAAACTAATAACAATTAACACGATTAAAAGGACCTAGAATATTCATTTTTGGTCAATTCTAAAGAAAACCCAAATTTATTCTAGTTTACCTGGAGGGTAGCACACATGGCAAACCTCATATCTCATGTATGTTGGCGTAACTTCTCACTTTCACTCAAGTATCTCAGAAGAAGAATAAGCGCTCACCTTGGGCTCAAGTTATACTTTTCCCTTGACAGTGCCTCGCCAGTCTTTCTCACCCCCGCCTTTTTGAATCACAGTGTTAAGCCTTAGTACAAAATGATAGAATCCTTCCCTTTCACTAATTTTATACATCACATTAATAGCCAGAAGGACATAATAAAAGCAAAAGTGCTCCTTCCCCCAGATAATATATCTTTCCTAGTGACACCTGAGCAGAAACCATTTTCTTTCACTCTCTGAGTAGCAACATCAGAGAGTATTATGGCTTGTACTGTAACTTCAGATAAATTAATATGCAATTCTAGGATTCACTCTCTGTGGTTTTCAAAATAGCTGATGCAGTAAACCAATGCCTAGAGTCAACATATTCTCTGTAAGGTTTTATATTTGATGTGCATCAACCACAAACGGGCTGTGAGCTCCCTGTATTCGCACTATGCTTCCGTGAAATAAGAAAAGGAGTTGGCAGCAATTTGTGAAATGAAAGAAAAGCTTGTATAGAAGAATACTATGACTGCTTTTATTTATGATAATTAATACCATTTTTAAAGAATAGACTTTGAAGAGAAATACTGAATTTTGATGTGGCTCCTTTTCTCAGAATTGGGAAAAAAATCCAACATGATTCATACCTATCAGTTGAAATTCCAAATGCATCTACAAAGCTTATTGCATTATGCATGACATGCAGTCAGAAATTAAGTACGTGAACAAAAAGCAACATTTTGACTTGGCAAGTTAATCGCATGATGAAAGCCTGTCTCTGCATATTGCAGAGTCTGAACCTGGAGGCAGTACATGAACGTAGACACAAGTCCCTTGAAAGCAACAGGTGGTGTGTATGCCTGGCAAAACCCATTTCAGCCTGAAAACTATTCTCTCCCATTTGAAGCAGAAATAAGCATACGATATGCTCAAGACAAATTCAGAAAATTGGCCTATTAGTTCCCAGAACTGTTTTCCTCCTATCATTGTCATTCACTGTCAAATGGGAAAAAAAAAACCACATAAACTTGTAAGAAAATTACTCTTTTAAAGCAAGAACAACAAATTCAGAGAAAATATTTTACGAAAAATATTCTTAAGAACTATCTTAAAGTATTGCCAAAGAAATCCTTAAATGGGGAAAACATATCTGCCTGAAAAAAATCCTTTGCTATTTGGAAGATAATTGAATTCTAGTTTCTTTCAGAAATTTGTAAACAGATGAGAGGTAGCAGAAATACAACAGATGTGGCTTTTGCTTCATGAAATATTTTGTGTCAAACAATACTGGGGATCCCATTTAGTAAAAGCCGTCAGGAATTTATACTTTTTATACAGTACTTGCAAATTTTTTTCATTACTAAAAAGGTTCCACAATGGACTAAATGGCAAGCTCTACTTCTCCTGTAAAATTCTATTTTTTGTCTATTCTATTTTGCCTATAAGAGTAAAGTTCTATAGAATGAAAAAAAACCCTTTTATTTCAAAAAGTTTCCTAAAGCAAAACTGAAATTTGCTAGTTTTTCAATGGAAATCATCCTAAAGCAGGAAACATTCAAGAGTGTAATTAAACTCTTAAAGTGATGGCTACCAAATTTTTCCATTTAAAACAGTGCATTAAAGGGGAAAAAAAACAAAAGTGAAATGGTATTGCCTAATCTGGACTGAGAAAACACCCTGTCAGTATTTTTTGTACTGAAGTACATATGCTTGGATCCTTACTGTTGAAAGAGATACGATACCTTTATTCAAACCGGATGTAAGGTGTTAAACATAACAACAGTAGCAAGTGTAACACTGGAAAGCTTGCAAACTTGGAAGAAATCACATAACTCCATATAAGTATTTCAGACTAAGGTATATACTATAACTGACAACATTCATTTGCACATTCATTTTACATGTATGTAGCCTTCCCTCTCCTCGGCCCTGTATTTTATAATCGCTCTCCAGCTCTCCCCACCCTAGAAGGGCAGGGCACTGTTGGTTTCCGTCAGCCACCTAGAGAATTACTATTTGGCCAACCAGTTTTGGCACTTTCGGCAGATGATTTCCTTTCCCCAACACAAAACAACAGCGTATCTACCCATTCAGAGTTGATGCATTTTTATACCATTGCTGCATTCCTCTGATGATCACAACTACAGTTGTTGTGATTGTGAGCATATGTTCCTTCTTTAAAATCCAAACAAAACTAGTGCTTTTTGCTTCAGCTTCTGTGCAAACACCCAACCCTAATATTATCAGTCAAAGGTTTAGTTCTTTCAATAAATAGCAGGAAATACCTGAATATGGTTGGGAAACCTCTGACCATCATCATCTTGGAAAGATGATAGGCACTACTAGTTTTCAAGTTTACACATTTAAAAGGTAAAGTGTATATGTTTCATAAGCATGATAACAACTCAGTACACTCTCTTAAGCGTAGGTGCATGTCTTGGCTATGCAGTTTCCCTGGGAATGGTATGTACTGCTGTTGAAACTAGAACTTGTTTCTCAAATGCCACTCTATAATTTGTATCACTAAACTCAAATGGCTGTTAAAAAAAAAAAAAACAAAAACAAAAACAAAAAAGAAGAAAAAAAAAGAGAGAGGGTCAATGAGTCAGAAATGATTGTCAAAATCCAATTTGCCTTCACACTCAAAATGCACTTATATTTTGATAAGGGGATATGTCCATACTGCAGCTTGACAGATTTATGATTTAGCAGATACAACCAAAACATTATAAAAGCAGACCATAGAGTGGGCCAGCAACTAAGGTGTTTTAAAATAACTTTTTGTCCTGAATAGAATTTTTCTAAGTCCCACTTTTGGCTGTACAACCGATTCGAAGAGAAATCCAGTTCTTGCTTCCTGTGTGGCTTTGTTTCTTAGTTCACATAGTAAAGCCAATAGACAATATTGAAGAAGGAAAAAACAACAGGGAAGAATATGCGCGACCATCGATCTATGGCATTTACATCAGTCAAGTCAGGAATGGTAATTTTCAGTTGAGATGCACGTCTCCGTAGCCTACTTTTCTTCTGTGCCACGTGTCGCTCCAGGGCGTTGCGACCAAAGCTGTGTCTGGGTAAGCCAGCTTTCCGGTACTGGATGCTTGAAGCGTCATAGGCCAGCATAGTGCTCCTAGGGTCCCCAAGCCCCATCACAGCCTCGGAGGCAGCCATCTCGTTTTTAATTTCAAGTGTGCTCAACAAAATATTTTCGTGTGGATCCATCTGTAAAAAATAAGAAAGCAGATTTAACGGGAGAGAAAGGAAGCTGGATCAGTTGCAAACTGAAGCCATGCTGACAAGGGCTAGATCTAACATTACTGATTCATCGGATGTTAGCCTGTCTAAAAGACTTTAAGCATAGCCGTGATTATATTTATTGTCATTTATTTGTGAACTCAAGGAGCAATAAGGCCAGTATCGTATAATGGAATAAATGGTATTTCCCTAGACCCCATATTCAGTGAGCAGAAGCAATACCTGGAAATGGAGGACACGCTCAGCTCCTCAAAGTGGGATTCTGCCACAGGGTAGGATATCTGGGACCAACATTGAACTTTTTGGAGGGAAATCAAATGGAAAAGGGTCTGCTTTGATTTGGTTTTCCTTCTTTAAAATGAAAGCTTCTGCTCTGACAAAAACTTCAGGTATTATTCACAAGGTCTCTCTGCCTCTACAAAGCAAGGCCCAGAGCACTGCACAAGAGAATGCAAATTTTCCATCCTTATATTCCAAACAGTGGTTACTTGGGAAAAGGCACCAACACAGTCTAACTATACCTATGTGGAAAATCCATTCCCCAATACTAATGAATTTCATAAATACAGTGCATGCTGTGGAGACCTTAACGCTAGAATAGCAGAGATCTGCAATTTAGAGCAAGGAAAAATATATACAGAGTGTAATCACATCAAATGTGCATTGAACAGTTGTTTCAATGGGTAGTTTTAGCTACTATATATTTTTTTTAAAGCCAGTTCAGTTAAAAAAATATTAATGCAATGTTGTAAAGAAACCCCTTAGACAATTAAGAGGATTTCAAAGATGAGGAACTAAATTTTACTCTTAGGCAATCTGGAGCAGATCTGAAGTATGGTAGAAGAACTTCAAAATAATCCATTTATAGAAAACAAATATAAGGTTATTTAGGAAGCTCTAACACTCCTTAGCCTTCCTGCTAAGGATATATTTTGAATTGTGTGATTACAGAATATAATTAAAAAAAAAAAAACAACCCAACTTTAAAAGCACTAATAGCTAATGAGCAGCTAATTAAGTACACTGACTTAGTGATGGTAGTGCAGATATCCTCCAGGTCAAATAAGAGATGAAACTGTCCTAGAGCTCCTTTAAGAATAACTCAGCCACATTGTTCATTTATCATGTACCTAATATGTACTATGATTATTACTGAAAGTGCACAAACTGTGCCTTTTGCGGATTTCTAAACAATAATATGGCATTAGGCTATTCTGTAATACTTAGAAGCCAGCAGTCAGCAGCAGGTACCTCACTGCACTACCCAATATAGCACCGTATTTGCCATTATTAAAAAAGAAACCCAAACCTACGTAATATTTCACGTGGCATGGTGGGAGAACTGGGTTGAAAACCGTTGCTTTTTAGTAGCAGCCACTGCACAGTATTATGAACTGGGAACTCGGATACTCACAAAAGTACTTTGGACCTACTGAAACACTGCCATTTGAGTGATTACATCTGTTCAAGTGATGCATAAAAATTGGCATTGCTGAGATGCCAGATTTCCCCTTCTTTTTTTTTTTCCCAATCTATGTGAGTTTGCACCCCTCTAGTTCCTTTATATTTTCATTTCAGATTAAATGTAATGACTCAATGTGAAGCAGCCAAAATCATCTATTTTTGCTTCCTTTCCATCAAAGCCATATGAAATCTTTGAATTTTCTAGTGTGTTCAGGCAATCAATCTTCTTTGAGAAGCACTGGAAAAATGGAAAAATTTGAGCTGGAACTTAAGAAAAATTCCTTGAAGAACTCTGTAGCGTGATATTGAGCATGGTGAAAAAACACTGTGTTCTAGCCAGGAAGGCCATCAAATCAGTTCTCATCTGCATTAGACAAAACTAAGGCAAAAAGAGTATTCATTGTAATATAAACAAAAGCAAACATATGCAAAAGCTTTCAAATAGATGTATGAAACTTCTCAAGAGAGCTTTCAAACAGTTTTTTATAACAAATGCAGCTATTTAGAAAATTCTTATGTGATTTTTGTGGTAAGACAAAATTGATTGTCATTTTTGTTATAACATCTCAGACAAATAATAAGACTTTCAGTATCCTGAAAATAAAAGTAATTATAGGCACTTGGCATTCATTGATCCCACGAATGTCTAAAAACAAATCGGAGAAGTATCTTACAAGAGGGGTGCAAAGCCATTTGGAAACTACATTTTCTATAGTTTCACATAGCCTTAAGAATAGAAAATTTTGTTCCAATGACATCAGGGGAAGTTTGGCATAATATCCACCAATGCAATGGTTTTACCCCTTAGCCTGTAGCCTGGGTTATTTTCACCTCAATGTTGTGCATTCTAAGATACTATTTCTGGAAAGATTTTAGTGCCAACAAATTTGTTCACACCTTAAATCTTCTTAGGATGAACCTATTTTAAGCATTTTATCCTTTTGATCTACAATGATATTAGAAATTTGAGTGCTCTTTACACTCCGTATACTTTCTATGCAATGCAAATGCAAGAAAAGTTATTTTACTCTACTGGAGTTAGATACAGACATGTTTCAGCAACGTGATATCACTCCTTCAGTTAACTTTTTTGCTTTGATTCTTTTGTCACTTCTGTTCTCATTTCAGTAAATTTCTTAACACAGCAAACTGCTGCAGATATCTGGTAATCTTGGCAGTACTTAGTAAGATTAGTGATGCTGGGCAGAAAAAACATTTAGCAATATTCTAAACTATCTTCTAGGGCAAAGTGTCCTCTTCTGCACATATCACACTGATATCAGAGTTGGAGCACAGCATTTTTCAATATTCCAAGAACATTTCAGAAGAAATAATGCAAAATACAGTAAAAATTAGTGATGGGCGAACCTTCAAGTGTTAGAATAGCCAGGTAAGCACCACAAAGTTCAGGTGCTTCTCAAGCACTAATTTGACCCTCCTGCACCTGGAACAGTGGATTGACCATAACAAGAACTGCATTTTGCATGGTATTTTGAATTCCCAAACTGAAGAGCTCCCCAAATTCCAATTCAGAAGTACAAATAAATGTGAAAATAAAAGAAACAAACAAACAACAACAAAAAGAAAACCCAGAAAGAAATTAACCTAACTTTTCAACCTTTGACAAAAGGTTCCTCGTCAGGTTAGAGAGAGCTGGGAATGTTAATTCCACCTAGCAGGTTCGCCCAACTCTAAATAAAACATGCCCTTTTACTATGTGAAGCCTGAGATAGAATGATAACGAATTACATTTCTCGTTCACAGCACCGCCCATTCAAAAGGATCCCAAAGCGCTTTACAAGCATTAGAAAGAAGAACCACTTCACTTCCCAGGGAAGCGCAATCACCTCTGAGGAGAAATGCGGTGACTGACAGTGCACAACAATACACTATATTTTAGTCGAGGAAATGGAGAATGCCGTAGCCAATTGAAACTATGGGGTGGGTGAGTGGTGGTAGGGAATGTTAGGTAAGCAGAACAGTTACATAAATCGATATTTGGCCAGATGCTTGGGGTTGAGATGACCACGCTATAAAAAAGTGCCATGGGATCTTTAATGACCGTAAGTGGTCAGGACCTGAATTTTAAGTCTGAGGATAAAAACATTAGAAAACAATGAAAGATACCTTTGTTGAATACATTTCTGGACAATGATATGTGCCAATTATTCTTCTGTCCTGTAAGTTAATAAAATCAAGACCAGTTTCCTTAGAGATAAGGCAGCTATTATCTTTCATTTAAAAATAAAGCACTCTAGGGTAATAATAGGACAACTAATTAAAAGATATAGGGACCTCTAAGCCAACAATTAGCATAAGTATACTCTGGCTTCAGAGGTGCTATTACTGCCTTGCTCTGCTCCTCAAGGTAACATAACATTGTGATGTAAATGCATTTTTTCCAACTGGTCATTTGACCAAGGAAGATATGATGATATGAAAACAATCGTTAAAATTATTCTGGGGAAAAAGTAAGTGTAAAAGTGGTTTCAAAAGGAGGTGGAAGAAGGTTAAAAAGATCTCTTGGTGCTGAAGGACTGTTCAACCATAGAACTAGACTCTTTATGGTGAACAGGAGAGTTCAAACTTAATGGAGAAATTTCCAGGGAGAAGGAAGGAAGGGAGGATGTGAAGATGAAGAAAAAGCGCAGCAAGTACCATGGAAATAAAAGGTGAAAGCAGAAGTGGAGGAGAAATGACCAGAACTCAGCAACCATGCAAGAGGGTGGGGTTTTAATAAATCAATCTTAAAGGTGGATGGCAAAATATATGATGCAAATGATATTCACTTATAGGTCCAGGTCAACTGGAAGAAAAGCTGACTCTGGAGCCTTGAAAGAGGCCATGGCCTTTTCAATGGCCTCAAAGGGAATACAGAGGAAAGTGTAGAAATGTTACCATTATATGTACTTCCAGCTACTTAGAAACTCCAAAATGATGGCTTTCTTGAGGAATTCCTCTTACACTAATACATTAGCAACTATAAAATACACGGAAATTACAACTCCCACACACATGCATACATACACACATATGTACATTAGCAATCCTCCAAGGATGACCAGGTCTCTGAAACTAGTAACATCGAGCAAACCAGCGACTTGGTGATTATGCTCTACTTTTATGACAAACACAGCTTTATAGGAGGAGGGAAATTTATACTGATGAATTGAAAAGATATGATATTTACACTTTTCCTTCCTCATATACTGTTCATTTTCACCTATAATCTTCAATTACAGGCAGGTACTGATGGCTCATTGTATGGCAGAATGGCTCAGCAGCCACGGATAAAATAGACAGTAGGGATGGAATTTCTGATGGAAAAACCTTGTGAAACAAAACAGTTGTAAATTCAAAAGAAATATCCTTTTGTTAAGTAGGGCTGCTGTTAGCCAAAAGCAAAATACGGTGAGCTAAACCACGAAGGGACAACAGAAGTACCCAGTCTATTACAAAGATTAACAGCTGAGATTAGGTCTCAGCATTTACGGGTCCTGCGAACTGATATTCTTAAGAGCTGAAGACAGAAATAAAGATCCCTTTCACAGTGAAGACAAACATGACGTGCCTAGACATATAATTTAATTTGTTAGAGATAAAGACCTTAGTATTATCCATAGCATAGTTTCCCACCTCTTAGCGGCTGAGCTTTGCTTGGAAAACCAGTAACATCCCATTCCTAACTAGTCACAGCAGCTCTGGCAAGATTAGGTGAAAGTACAAAGTGCATTTTACATATAATAGGGATCTTCCACCTCATCAGCAAGGTTTCACTTATTGATTAGGAACCACTGATGTCTGGGGATTGCACTGATTATAGAAGGTAATGTGTGGAAGTTAGATAGTCCTGTATGAGCTGCTGCTAGGTTCATTCTGGAAGAAAAAAGAATTAATAATTTTCAAATGGCACCTGCCTAAAGCTCTACAGACATTTTTGATATGATAAGCAAGTCTGCTGAGATAAAGCTATATGAACTCATAAAGCACAAATGCCTATTTCAGAATATCCATATGTGAAGCAATGTCTTTAAGAATGTAACAAACACTGCATTTCCATTGTCTGCACAAAATGGAATTTATTGCCAGCATTGCAGTAACTGTTTATGAAACCATGTTAGCATGCATTGGCTCAGACTGCGTTATACACCTAAGACTTGGGTCAGGCTGTAAAGCATGCAGTTAGAGGACAGTAAAATTGACTTATAATTTCAGGTTACTTTGTTTGATTTCAGGTCAGAAAATCCAGAGAAACTCTGCAAATTCAATCAGGATTTTCTTTAGGTTCTTGAGCTTTTTAAAGCCTAAAAATCTAAGCAAAAAAACCCACCCAAGATATCTGTAAGAATTAAAAAAAGGAAAAAAAAAGGCAGTGAGAGAAAATGCAAGATCTGGACACGGAGCCTTAAAGCTGCTCTGACTACTTACAAGTCAATTTCTAGGCATCCAGTTTTACCCTCTGATATATGTTATTTCTTGATCATTATTCATTAGTAACACATCGTAACTTAGTCCTAAGTATTGTAGGATTCTGGAGAAATGGTTCAAAACCTATGCTTTCTTTCAGCATCCATTACTTACACACAAGATTCCATACTTAAGACATTGCAGAATAAGTGCCCACATAAAATGAAAGAGGCTAAAGTATNAAAAAAAAAAAAGAACCACAAAATATGAACTTTGTCAAACTGCTGCACAGAATCCAATGTTCGAAACCAAAGGCCAATAAGTGAAATAGGCAAAATCAGGACTGCTGTTTGAATTATAGCAAGACTAGGAAAAAACGGAGAAATGCTCTATTGGTCTCCTGTCCTCAACTTCAACCCTACACCAACATCATCTAAATTATTGCAAAAACATCCCTGGGGTTTTTTGGAGTAAAGGGGGATAAATCACCTTAGCCAGCCAAGAAATAAAAATAGAGAGTACACTGTGATTCTGTAGAAAAACATCTTCTTCCATTTCACTTTTGGCCAAGATAATTCAGTCCAATGCAATCTCTAGTAAAGTGGAAGGAATAAATTATGGAAGTAAGGCCTTGATGTTGTACCTGTAATTTCCATTCTAGTGCAGCAAATATAGTTGACCATAAACAGTAAACAGGTATCTGATTCAGGAAAAGAGCTTGTAACTTTACTAAGCAGGTACATTAACTTAACAGGACTTAAATAAATATTAAGGTTAGTCATGTTTTCAAGTGATTTCCTACAAATGAGACTTTCACTCTTAGTCCAAAACCACAAATAATGCATATAAATATAAGGAGAAAACAAAATAAGGGAAAAAAATAAAATCAATCTTTGACTGAAAACAACCATAAGGGAAGCAATGTAAATAGAACTGGAATTTTTGAAATTTCAGCTACAACTCTCAGTGACAATTTTTTACTACTGAGACATTCAGGAGGAAGCAAAGGCAGGTGATTTGGAATAGAAGTATTCTGGAGTACCAGGTAACAACAGCTCTAAATCCTACTGTTTTGCCAAAAACCAAGGTGTTAGGCAGTCCAGATTCTTACTAATACTGCTCTGATGAAGTATTTGTTATTTATTTGTTAAAACGTCATGCCGTTTACAAGTATATTTAATTCTCTTGAAGATAATATAAATGAATAACACATCAGCAAGAACCTACATCCTAGAAGGTGCTGTCTTCCACCTGTGATAAATAAGACCAAACTTCCATTATGCCCATAAGTTGTCTCCTATTATGCTGTCTTACGAAACATAATGTAACAGATTCCTAGCACCAAAAATATACTACAGAAACACAGCAAAACTGCTTATATAGGAAAGCTTCATGAAAGATGAAAGATGCATGGAACATTTGATTATCACTGCAACTGGAAAAATGTATAAGGTATGACTTGTATATAGTTATGGTTTTGAAATATGAACTAGACAGTAAAAATAAGGCTGATAAAGTTGCTCCTCTAGAACAGAATTCTGTTGTTATTTTTCTTGTTTGAAGTCAAATACAACGTGCAAAACACTCCACAGCATGTATTTGTCACGAGACTGGGTGGACTGTATGGCAGTCTACCAGTGTTTCATCCATCTCACCACAATATATGCACTTGTCAACAGATTTAGGCTCATGATTTTTGGGGAAGACCAACAACATAATTCTTGGGCCCAGCCCAAAGTTTAACGTGGCCAGAGGCAGCATAAGGTCCAAGAAAAAATTTTGGGAGCAATGACAAAGGCCAGATAAAACACTGGAGAGAAACTGTAATTAATTCAAGAAAAAATTAAAGGAAAATTCTTGAGATTTTCCTATGGAAAATCACTGACAAGTTCTCATTATAAAGAAAATAAAGATGAATTTCCAACTTTTGACAACAAATTTCTAGATTTAAAAAGACCTTGAAATGTACTTGTTATGATCATGTTCCGTGCTGATTTAGAAACCTGAAATATTGCCAGTTTCACAGCTATAGATACTGCGAGGCTCAGAGGACTCATCCTAATAATATTAAAATGAAAAGTCTTCTGCTTTAAAATAATAAAAAACTCTGAATTTGTTGACCAAATTCAAACATTCCTGCATGACTGACTTGTACACTGATAGGCTGCTGGTTTGGGGGAGACTAACATTTTGCCACTCATTCAAAAATGAGTGACAAGAATGAAGACACTTTGTCACCAAGACATGGTTAGTCCTTTCAGATTTGTTTCTAAGTAAGTTTCTGTGTATGCAAAATATATACCAATATTATGTATCATTTCAAACTTGGTATTATACTCAAACTAGTTTTGCGTCTGCATTAATTCTAGAGAAAATAAAAACTGGATTATAGTTTTCTTCCTGACATTTTGGTGGCCTTTTTTGCTTGTAAATTTAAACCAACTTGAGTTTGATTAGTTAAACGTATTATAGTTTTATAGCAATACATATACACACACGAGAAATATAAATATATGAATAGTGGGAGAATTTCAGAACATTTAAAATGAAGGAAAAAAGACTGAGTTTATTTGGCAATAGTGTGCAGTTTGTTCGACACACGTAACTGGAAACAAGAAAAAAATAGTTTACTGACATGCAAACATGGTAGGTGTTTATGAAAACATGTTCAATGTTATAAAAGTTTCATAAGATGCGTTTTTAGGAAGGGTGATCTACTCACAACTGAAAAAGCTATTAATGAGTTAATGAGACCAAATATAGGCTTATTTTTAAATTGCAAATTATTCTCTATTGTATATGCCTCCTGATACAAACAGGAAGAAGAAAGGAAAGCCGAAGAATCACCCCCCACAACAGCTAACCCTCTTCAAATGATACCCACATGCAATCGGCTTTTGATCTTCTCCTCCAGCTATATTATCACATACTTTAATAAACAAAGGACTTTCCATGCAACAATTGAAACGTATGTAACGACACCTTTCCTACCCACAACTCCTATAGCTTGAAAGTATAAAACCTCTGAATTCCACCTAGCAAAACATAAGCTAAAATCTCCCATTTCTGAAGACCTTCATTTCCAGCTACCTACAGGAACCTTTGAATACTCAAAGAATACATGCACAGGAAGTGGCCCAAGGAAAACATTCGTTACAGGAAAATAATCCTGTTGATTTAGGCTGTGTGACCTTTACTCTTGCATCCCTCAGATCAGCCCAAAAGCGTTAAGTTTCTGACAACTGTCTTACCAGAAAGCTGAGATGTTTTTGAGGACGTGAGCAAGGAGAGGTGTGCAGGGCTTTTTGTGCATACTTTAAGATGCATTGAGTTTAGGGAGAAGGCTCAACAAGCTTTTTTGGGTGGTGAAAAAAACAAAATTCAAGTCTCTCACACTTCTAAAATGAGGAATGGAAATATAAGAATAAACAAGTTTTAGACTTCTATGTTTTAATATAACCTTATATCACTACAGAGGGATTCTTAAAACTAGTATCTAAGGAATAAAGAAAGTTATAGACATATATGTCTGTATATGTACAGACACATATTTAAGTTTAGGTATAATCCTACTGACCTCCTGGCCTTTTTCCTGAGTTATATGAGAAACTAACTCCTGGTGTCTATCTTTCTCCATATGTAGAATTCTGGGAAAATAGCTAATATCTAAAAGAACGAATAACCAAGCGAAGTTACTGATAAACATAGGTCTTCATAGCCCAGCGTGACTGTTTCATTAGATTTAACATATGTGCATGCAATACAAACCCTAACACCCTTTTTAAAAAAGAATATACATGTAAGAAAGTATACAATTTGTACACATCTACATGGATGCCCAGTTTATATGCTAAATTAATCATATTTTGTTATGAATACTGCTAGATATGTTATTCCTAGGTTGTTTGGGCTATTCTGCTCATTAACCTTGCTTTATCTTTATCTTCACACAAGACAAGCAGTCTCTGTGTCATTCTGCGGAGTGACTGCACCATGTCTCTCCTGGGAATTAGAATATTTCCACTGTTAAAAAAAAAAAAAAAAAGATCTTGAGGAAAAAATATTTTTGAAATATTGGGACTAAGTCTTTAAAATGTGTTCCAACACAGCAATTTTGGGGATTTGTAATAGCATTGTAAGTATTAACTTGCTTCAGTCTAGGTAAGCTTACGGCCTGAAGAGCAAACAACAACAAAGGTAAAGCATCATAATTAGTAATTATTAGTTACCAACAGACTAAAGATGGGCAAAAACTGTAAAAGAGGGGTTTGAAATATATATCTTCTTTACCAGTTTGGGATTCTGTCATTCTGATTATGTAAACACTTCTGATACGAATTTTGGTTCACCTGAAAACAATTTCCCCTAAATTAGATGTAACAATGCATTGCTATCTGCAAAAAGACACCAAACAGATGATCATTTTACACACTATAAATAAAGCAAAGGGGTTGACAGTCATCATTTACATTATAATAGTATTTTTACCAATTAGTGCCACCCTAGTCTACACAATCCAGCGATCTCAAGGTTCATGAGCACAACTAGGTTACATCCCCTAGCACATAATGTTTAGAGTTACAACTTATTTTTTGGACAGAAATTGGCTGACTTATCGCCATTCAATTAAACCTTGGCAAACTCTTTAGAGCTGGTATGCTTTGGGAAATCAATTCGCCAAATTCACTAGCCAGACACGCCTTCTGGACGGCAGCTACATATATTTCTTCTACTTCACCGTACATAATTTGCCTTTTTTGTGCCTTATTACCCCACAATCTGAAATAATGATATAAACTGCATTAATGGATTCTTTTTTGCAACCAAAAGCCTATTTAATTCAGGGTCACTGGTGGATGGCAGGTTTGTAGATGCACTACAAAAGCAAAAGGGATAACGCGCTTTAAAAAAACCGGACTGTGCACGCACTGTTCTTACATTAATTAAACATGGCATTCGAAGGAGTGCAGCTGCAGAAAGGAAACCTCACGCAGTTGACTTGACCTTTATTCAGATGTCATGTGGAATACCACTACAGACCATGGAAATAAATCACCTTCTGACTGCTGCTGCAAAGTGCTGCGGGCTAAAACTGGAACTTCCTCAAATTTCACTCCTACCAAACCTCTGGTTTCAACAAAACACGAAGAGGCTGGCTGGGCGCTCTGTGCATTGCTGATTGCTTCATATGCAAGTTGTTCCTTGATAATGCATGAATGTAAATTTAGGAGAAAGGCTGAGCTTTTATAATCCATGCCTATTTTTATTACATGTCCTTCAGTAAACTTCTGTGCCAGGAATACCTTCTGACCCCGGATCAAGAATCAGCCCTTGTGCAGTTTTACCTGCACTGCAACAAAAGGAAAACTCTTTTTGGAGGGGAAAGGTAGAGGATGAAAGCTTTCACTGAAATCTGGACAGTGGCAGCATTAGCTCCGGTGATATAAAACAGTGAGGATTTGAGATTTTAGACTAACATTTTTAAGAGCTTCACTTTGCCTTAGTGTTTTAATATCCTGTTCGGTTTATTAATTCAGTCTGTGTATACAGCCATTTTATAATTCCTCTTTTTTTTTTCTCCCAAAAGCTTTTACAGCCTTCACCTTACTCATGTTTTATACTAGAAGTACCTCTACTGCATAGGGTATAAGGTGCAGTTCTATGTAATAAATACTGACTGGTTTTAGGCATGTTTGCAATAATTTCTCCTCACTAGAAGTGCTTTTATGTGATTTCTTCAGATAGAAATGAACAAATACTGTTGTGAACTGAAAAGGCCGGAGGCAAGCCAGCAGTAAATCAGAGGGGAAGTAAGGGCATTAGCCAAGCCTAAGCTAATGAGCATCGCCTTGGAGCAAGGTATATTATCTCAGGCCTGCAGCCTTGTTAATGCATCTTTACACCTTAGTCTGAAAATTGAGGAGAGTGATGTTGTCTGTGTGCAGGGCACTGAAAGCTATCACAAATCGGCCTGCAAAGGGCCACATATATACATCAATGGATTCACACTGGCTCAAGTTGACACACTCCTTCATCTAATTCCACCCCTCTTTTTCAAAAGAGACATCTATGGATATGACAGTGAAAAAAAATGCACAGGGTCTTCCACTTATTCACTAGTAAAGCGGTGAAAAGAAGTTTGGAAGCTATCATGGGAAACGGCAGGTAGCAGAGCATTACCTGAGGTGACTCTGCCCTTCAAATTGTGCTACTGTAATGGATGGTATTGTTGGCAAAATGAAACAGAAAGTGTTTGTGTTCAAACAGCAAACATACGTGAGCCAGTGAATCTGAAAATGGGCACCTGGAGAAGGAGGACGCTGTGGGAGCCCCGTGTCCTTGTTAGACTATCAATGGCCAGAAACCGTCCATCCTCAGCCTGCCCAGTTGCATAGGTGAAATAATTAGCTGCAATCACTTGTGAAATGGGCAATTGCATGGTCTTGTTTGTCTTAAAACTCTGATAACACAGTGGAGTCCTCTGAAAATGAAAGATCTGAGAAGAACTATTCAACTTTTCAGGTTAAACTTGATCAGACTCTTTTCCTTGGTCAAAAAGGTGTAGGGGGAAACTCATCAGCTGAGACAACTTGAAGGGGAAGAAAGTTACAATGTTAAGTGCCGCTGAGGGCAGATTAAGCTTCTATTTGTTCTTTGCTTGCCACTTCATCTCCTTCAGCAACTGTGTGCTAATTTGGATATAACAACAGTGGGTCAGGAGGGCAATGAATTGCAAAGATACCTATATTTGTTTAAACCTTCTTAGCTCACTATGCCCTACATTCATTCTTCAAGGGAACATCTCTCTTGTGATTCAAATCTATTAATCTGCTGTTTAATGTCATTATCATATTAAAGTTCCGTGTTCTCTACTTGGTACCCAAGTTTCTGACAGAAAAACGTCATTAGTCTGACAGTTTCACTTGTTTGTGCCTTGGCACTGTGTAACAGCAATGCACTGTGACTGTCAGGCGTGCTGACTGAATACCTTACGTAATACAAAGACTACTGAGTAGAATTACTCACTGTTTTAAAAATACACTCAGTATATTTTAAAAAAGTCTTTGTGTTCAGAAAAGAACCCTTATCTAAACACGCAGAGGTTAGCAATGTCAGTTCACATTTATTTTAAAAAAAAATACTGAATAAATCTGTATAAACAGTTTTATGAAGTGTTGCATAATATGCTGACATTTTTCCCTCTTTTCCAGAGGGAAATTGTTTTATTAACGCTCACGATAACAACAGCATGATTGCAAAATTAGAGGTAGAGCTTTATTTATGTGACTTACGTTATCATGTACGTCAGGTATATAGCCGGTACACTTCTAGCATCTCTGTGCTTTAAGCTACGTTGGAAACATCTAGGTTTCAATTATTACTGCAGCTTTATACATTCTAAAACCACATCCAGTGATGTATTTACATTATGCAAAACATAATGCCACTTCTGTGAAGTGGCAAATCAAATGACTTTGAAAGAATACAAGAAACAAATTTTATATAAAAAATGCTAATTTGCAATAATTAACTGTTCGAAATCTGGATGATCTAACTATAAAGAAAAAAAATAATTTAGAGATAACTTAAACACTACCTGAATAACATGCGTGTAAGAATTAGAAAGATAGGACTAGAAATGGAAGGCAAGATGCACCAAATCATTATATGGTAATACCTCTATAAGGTTTGATATCTGGGTTGAAAAAATGCGAGTATCACATCCTGTGTCCAGCTAATACCCTGGTAAGGAAACCACACTGATGTCTAAGGAAAGACTGACAACATGCTCCATCAAGAGATGGATCTGTAGCCCTTCTTTTAACAAGAGCCTTGATGTAGGAACTGATATCAATACTCACAGTATCGTCTCTGCTGCCTGACACGCTTCCAGTCTCTGTTGCTTTGTGAAAGGATGGCATACAGCCACCTTTCCGTTATAACCAGCTCTTGACAAATGTACAGCTGGCAAGATGCAAGAAGTACTTCTTTACAGAGGAAGAAGAATCAGCCTTTCATTCAGCCCAGTACATTTACCATGGTCTTTACAGTGACAGTTCTGGTTTCCATTAAATTACCACATAGCTGTAATGGAGGTTTTCTGATCTATCCAGAATAACAAATACATAGATAGCATTGATATTGAAAAGCACTTTCACCTTACTTACACCTCCAGAGAAGTCAATTAACTTATGTAGTGGTCTGGATCAAATGAGTTAGATGAGCAACTCTGTAAAGAACAGCGATGAATCCAAAAGATGTAACAACATCATAAGCAGCAGGTTGACTGGGAATTTAGTAACACAGGAAAAAATGCTGAATACAGGGCTTGGGAGGTGATCAGGCTGCAAATCCTGAACAACACAAAGACTAGAAGGTGCATCAGACACATCACAGTGATCAGCATCAGCAAGCCCATCTAAGCCACAGTTCCAAAATGGAAACATCTAAGGTAAAGTTATTGGATCCAACAATATAAGAGAAAATTTAAAAAGTACTCAAAACCACCTTGGCTACTGGATTCTGAAAGAAACTCATGGGGAATAAATCCATACTGAGAGAGCACCAAGAAGCTCGTTATTTGAACTGCAATAACAGAAATTAAGTGTATGAAAATGGCTGGGGATCTACATCTGAAATTACTCGCGCTTATACCAGCCCCTACACTGAGATCCCGGTTAGCCTAGTCATCTCCTTGAAGACAAAACCAGGCTTCATAAAGGAGAAAACTTGAAGAGTTATATCACAAGAGCTTATTTCCCTCCCTCCCATCCCCTTCTACCTGAAAAGGAAACAGAAACCAAAACTACAATTAGAAGAAAAAAGCCTCAGAGAGGCTTCTAGACCAAATCCTGTCAGACCATTTTTAGGTAATTACAGAATTAACAGATGACAGTTATGGATTTCAGTACAGCCTTTGACACAGTATCTTGAAGCTGAAGAGATGGTATGTCCCAGATGTATGTACAATTACCCATAGGAAGACAGTCAGCTGAATTTTGTGAAGGCAGAGGTTAGAATTTGGCCCCATTTTTTAACTTATCTGTTAGTCATCTGGAAGAAGCAGAGACAATATACTAGATTAGTGCCCTGAGCCTACAGAAAAGATAGCATGAAATGTGCCTACAAAGGACCAAAAGGCTGCCGATGACAGCCAACATTCCTATTTAAAACAGAAAAGTCCACAGAATAAAATTGCCTAACAATGGGTTAGAGTATACATACCATAGTTTATGACACATACTAGGTCTTCAAGCAGAAATACAACACTCCCAGTTTACCTAACCTTATATATACACTTGCAGTACTATGCCATACGGAACAGAAGAGATTCAAAAACTCAAGACTATAAAGATAATAAAGGTGTTTGAAGAAATAATGTAAAAATAAGACTTGAATGTAAAAATAAGGCTTGAAAAGAGAGGTGAGGAAATGATGTGAGTGCTATCTCCAGTAAATGAAGGATGTCTAGAGAGATAAGAAAGCCAGTGACTTACCTGTAAGCAACAATACGACTGTTTAAGCAGAGAACAATTAGCCTTGACAAAGGCAAAAGATGACGAGCTAGACTAAAGGAATAAACTGCTAAATGCAGCTTGAGAAGCTTCAAGAGTGGAACAATAATGCACAAAGCCATTTTAACCTGAAGTCACCGCAAAGAAAATTGATCATGTCCATACGTGCTGGTAATTGAGTCTGAATCTTCCTTGAGTTTTATGTCTTTTAAGTTTCTCCATGATTTTATTACTCAGGTTTCAGAATTCAAGAAGCAAATGAAGATATAGGCCCAATCCCTTCTCTTCCTTTCCCTTACCCCAAACAGAGCTAACAATCTTTGAAAATGAGGGAGCATATGAAGTTACGGTCTTCTGTGATGATTCGTAGCAGATAGAAGGAAGAAATTTTTTTACAATGAAGGTGATAAAACACTGGCATAGGTTGCCCATAGAGGTGGCAGATGCCCCATCCCTGAAAACTTTCAAGGTCAGGTTGGACGGAGCTCTGAGCAACCTGATTTAGTGGAAGATGTCCCTGCTCATTGCTGGGGGGCTGGACTAGATGACCTTTAAAAGTCCCTTCCAACCCAAACTATTCTATGATTCTAAACAAACGAAACAAAACCAAACCCAGCACATTGGGCATATAACATGAATACAATATGAAACTTAAAGAAATACATGGTCACAGTGTCATCTGAATAGCCCAGGGGAAGTTCTGCAGCCAGCCTGATGGTGTCCACTCAAATGGAAAAAACAGGACATTCTCCTCCAGAGTCACCAAATCTCCAAGATATTTGAGATTTTGACATTGGATTCAGCAGATAGCACAGTCATGGAAGAACAGCTTCTGTTCTGATTCTGTACTGTTTTGTAAGCTCTCTAGTATCTTCTGAATAACACTGGGCAAACACAGAGAGACTACCAGTGTCTGTGCCTGCCCTGGGATCTCTCCATACCAGAGAATTCAACAGCATAAAGGCAGTGTGTGTTAACTTCTACTTGGATTTTGCAAGTAGTTGTGGGTGGAAGGGCTAATCAGCACTTCGCCTATCACGACCTTTTGTTGTTCAGAAAATTGTAAGAGGCTGTTACAAAAGTTGCTGTTGGAATATGAAGAAATCTATTACAGATTTGCTGGCCTATAATATATAAACAAAGATGCTGCACTACAAGCAGCAGCTCCAATAACTATTCACCCGCCTTTTTTACAATGTCAATGCTGAATGCAGTAAAAGAGCTGTATAGAAGTTTTCATCCTCATGTTTTGAGGTTTATTACTCATGGCATTAATCTTTTCTCACACAGTATCTGAAGTCACAAACATAAATTCACAGTATTCTGTGTAGTGAGGAAACTAGTTACATCACAAAAGAATACTCATACTTTGTAAACTTAGTCCTTCAACATTGGATCTTAATTAGAAATGGAGTGTTCATTTGGTCCCATTTCTAAAATACTTGGGTTTTCATGGAAAACTGCATCTGAACAAAATTCGGCAGTTCAGACCCATTTCTGGTTCTTGTACATGAAAATAATTATATAATATTTGGCCCACTTTCATAGATAAAATATTCAGGTCCATTAAATATGAATCTGTTTTCTCACTGCTGGTCAAACATCAAGAACAGCTGTCAGCTCCTTTCCTCCTCCCCAGAGCAGCCTATGCGCAGCAGCACAGTGTTCTCTGATAACTACTCTTTTCTGATCCTCTCCTGTTTGCTTCTCTATCTACTGCTTAAGGGATTGCAAACCTGATTATCAGATCAGAGCGTGTCTGGGTACCAGAGCAGAACTGCCATAGACTATGAACCATGCTGGACCGGTATATTAAACAAAAGGCTCAGTGTAAAAAAGTATAAATAACGTAAAGTTGTTCCCAGTATACTTGTGTTCATCCTATAGGCTGGCAAATTTCTGCAACAGTTATGAGAATTAATTTACTGTGCTTACTGGATTGGGTCAGTACACTAATTAGTGCTTTCAAATTCTAGTTCATGATTACCAATTTACCACTACACTCTGGCTATTCGTGGCTGAAAGATCTATTGTATAAATAAGTATAGAAAAAATATCACAAGTGAAAGTATACAAAAATATACCTCAGCTAAGTGGTGACACTCTGACACCTATGGACTGTCAATTTCCATTAATGTTAGAGGAAAGACTTTAGCTAAACACAGATCTAGTCTTGTAAAATTACCTACAGGGTTTCTTAGTTAACAGTTTCGATCGTTTAAAGGGAAACTGTTTTTTTTAAAAAATAAAATTGATAAATTAAATAAAAGCTCGCAACTTTTTTTTACACTGCTGAAAAATCACAAATAGAAAAAGATTTTGTGGAGTCTTCATGAACTTTACAATGGTAGACGGTGATCTAAAAGCTATTATATCAAAGTTAATCTCACCTTTATGCATTTGCCTTCATTCATTAAAAAGTGTTTCTTTCAAATTAAAAAGAAAAAAATAAATGAATGGGTGACATCCAAGCCATGACAATATAATCCTCCATCTTAAAAGACTATAAACTATAACCTATAAAAATAACTGGTTTATGCTATCAACGTGTGATGGATTTTTTTTGTTCCAGCAAAAATAGAACAAAATGTTCTTCTGTTTGCAGGCACACTGTGGTAGTGTAGAAGTTCCGAACAAACACGAGAAATTCCACCACTAGAGCTGTATGAAACTTGTGTTTCCACTTCACAAATAATCACTTGGGTTTTTTCTGATTTCAATTTTTTTTTAAATTATGATTTTCATTTTTTTCACCCTTGGAGTATCATGCTGAATTACAAATTCAAAAAGCTTCCCATGCCAAAAAAAAAAAAAAAGCCAAAAATGATAATTTAACTTTATTTAACTTTCCAATTTTGCATGTCTGTGAAAGTTTATACGCTTCACACTGAGTACATTTTAGCATTCAGCCCAGATTTGCCACTGTGTGAAACTCATCCAAAATGGTCAAAGTGAAAAATGACAAGTGCTTTATGATAAGTGCTCCATTTTCATTAAGCATAATGGATACTTTTTCCAAAAGTCTGTATCTTGGCAAATGTATTTTCTGCCTCAATTCTCCATCCCCAGGGGACCATTTTCAGATTCAAAATTAAGTGCACAGCAAGTCAATGCTTTATTTCTGAGAAGTTTCTCATTTAGCCAACAATATCCTGGGCCATTATATGTTGCAAATATGCAAACTTTTCAAGCTTTAAACACTTCTGTAGCAAATATTTCTTATCCATGTCATCTGAAAGATTTATGAAAGTAGGTTAAATTTAGGCTTTATTTCCAACATTCCATACAGCTCTTACTAGAATATCAGCTATAGCCATCATTTTGGATTTGTTCCTTTGGAAACAGATTTGGCATATTTAACTCTACATCCTGACTCAGAAACATCTCACGGTAAAGCTTAACTGAGCGCATGCTTTAGAAAAAAGACATTCAGTTTTCCAGGCTAGAGGGCAGCATTCATTGCTGAGGTGACTAAGCACACTGCTCTGCAGAGCTCAGACAAGATTGTAATAATCCCACTTCACTCATTTCTACAAGAAATTACATTTTAAAGCTCTGTCTGGCAGAAGGGAAAGTCTGCCTTCCTGGGGCAATGCTAAAAATATATCCCCATTTCAGTTTACCTTATTGACATCCATTCGCAACTTCTCATTGTTGGCACTGGCAGCTTTTTCTGCCGCTTTCTTTTGACGCTGCGGTCCCCTGCCAAAGAAGATGTAGTTGACCAATGCATACTCCAGCAGAGCCATGAAAACGAAGACAAAACATCCCATGAGGTACATGTCAATGGCTTTCACATAGGGAATTTTGGGAAGAGTCTCTCGAAGATGGGTGTTAATTGTTGTCATTGTGAGCACAGTTGTGATCCCTGGAAAAAAGAATTGACAAGTATATTGGTTGAACTCATTTCAATTTTCTAGCATAATAGCTCATAATATTCATAATATTCAAGTGCTAGAGCTGAAAAATTCCAGGAGATTTTTCTTCCTGGTGGGAAAAAACCACCCCCAACCTCTGCCCATATTCCTTATCGTTGTCTTCATTTTTGTGTAAAGCAAAGAAAATTACACCTGTAATAAATTGCGTTAATGGTAGTGGGATTCTATGAGTATGTTTTTAACCAGCTAAACCGTAACCCTCTCTAACGTGTCTCAGCTACAAATTACCAGCTTAGCGCCACTGTTGTCTTGCTTCCCTACAGCATTTTCAGGATGTCTGCAGTCTTGAATTCTTATGGGAAAATGTTACACAGAAAGGCCTGGTAAAACTCAGACAGTATCCTATAAAGTTTAAATGCCAAATTCTCAATTGTATCTTCTATGGTGATTTACTTATTTTATCTATATGAGAGCTGTATTGGCAGGAATCTGATATATACAAAATTTGGCAATAGATACTCATATTTATTTTTGTAACACGCTTGGATCCTCTGATGAGGGACACAGTATAAACAAACACACGTGGGATTAGCAATGAGATATAAGAGTACTCCAGAGATTAATTAGGGAAATGGTTTTGCTTTTAGAATGTAAGGTAACAGTAAGGAAAAAGAGCTCTCGAGGAGGAGTTAGCTACACAACCCTAGTAAAGCTTTATTTAATTCATACCTGAAAAGCAATTTATAATCCATAACACAGTGCTGAATGTGTATTCTGGACTGCCATGGGCAAAAGCAAACTAAATGCATTCTCTTTGGAGAAAAACAAGCAGTAGAACACCAACAGAAAACGTTGAGACAATTAGGCTAATTCTGGTTACAATGATTATACAGTTAGCTAATTCAGACATGAAATCACTTTAATTTTTATTTAAATTGTGATGATTTAAATACTGATTCAAATAATACAAAGCTTAACAAGCCAGACATAAAAGATCTAACAGATTTATTTTTCAAATCATGCACTATCCACTACGCCAGAAGAAAGAAAAAGCATTCAGCTAATGCACACTGCATGAGATGTGTAAAAATGCCTACCTAAAGCAACTCTTGCAGCTGAAGCATCATAATTAATCCAGAAGGAAACCCAGGACAGGATAGTGATCAGAATAGAAGGCATGTAGGTCTGCAGAATGAAGTAACCAATGTTTCTCTTAAGTTTAAAGCTGAGAGACAGCCTTGGGTAGGCACCTAAAAGAGAATATTTAGTATGGCCATAATTTACTTCTATAAAGCCTGAAAACATTTTTCTGTCATTTTGTTTTTATTGTTTCATGCAACATAGAGTACACACAGGGTTGAAAGATCCAGGATAATCAGATGCAGAACTTCTGGCAAGAACTGGGATTAAATAATCTTTTATTCTAAGAGTACAAGGATGCTCTAGGTGCATATCCACTGGTAATCATAATATTCAACAATCAAAAGCCAAAATACATTTCAGAGCATCAAAGCATAGAAATTCTTCTTCCCTGACAAGCTGCAGTATGCTTACTTCAGTGTAACCCCTATTCTAACCTTCTCTTCAAGCAATGCAACACCTGTCCTTTGTCACTGGACACCAGAAGTATTTTGGTGTGTGAAACACTTGTTGAAATGGGTGCCAAGAGATCACCATTCAAGTCCCATTTCTGCTTGGTTCTGAAGAATTTGGGATGCACAATCCTGCTATACTCCCGCCAAAGATTATTTCTATCCATAGCTAGAAAGTGAGTGTTGAAGATTATTTTTTTTTAAGCACACCTAGCAGCTTTCTCACGTAGGTGGAGAACGTCATGTAGTAATAGCCCAACCCAATTCTTGTCTCTCTTGAATGATTTAACATGCCATTGAAATGTTCTATTTTTTTCTTGGTTTGTTTTTTATTTTATGAAATCCAATCTTATTTTCTACTCCTCCTCACAAAGCATCTTTTCAGGCTTCAGAAAGCCATATGCTTGCTAGCATAGGCTAACCTACAAATCCTGTGGTACAAGGATTTTAAAGGTTTTAAAACAAAATAATGTTTGCATTATTTTATTATTTGCACAAAATAATGTTGGCACAAGGAACATCTAGAAATAGTGAGAGAAATGTTCCTAAACTTCCTACAGCCTAGGTTACTTCTCGTTGCATTTAGGGCGCTGAGGTGTGTAAGTGGCTTAATCAGTTTTCATAGGAAAACAGAAAATACAGCTTATTTGACTGATCCTTAACTACTGTATCCTCTTCATATGTTAATGAGCGATGCCTTATACACTGTGAAAGCTTTAATAAAAACTGTTCCTTTCAAAATTCACAGTTGCTGGTCTAATTTATTACTGTTTCTATATTTTTTGCTCAGATCCTGAACTGCACGTTGAGAATTAACCCATTTCTAAATGTCTTCCCAGTGAATTCCCCTTTTAGCTTCCCCTCCACAAACCTGTAGAGAAAACAACATTCTTGGTGATAAGCTTGTAGTCTACAATGGAGAACTGTGGCAATTCGATCTTTGTCACTCCTGTGACTGCATTATCACCCCCGCGCCAGTAAAATTCAATGTCATCTGTTGTATAGCCATCTATAAAAACAGGAGCACACAGTTAAGATACACATCTCTTCTGCCATCATGAAGAACAGTCCAGAGAATTAATTCAGAAAATAACTTCAAATATATTTCTAAAACGAAACCATTAATAACATAATAGACATAAACATACAGACACACACAGGTAATTTTAAATATAATTTCAAATGGAAATCCTAGGTGTATTTTAATCTTTGGGTTTTTTAAGGCATATTATATCAATATATTAAAGAGCAAACCTTTAAAAACAGATTAAGACTACACACATCCCATATATAGATTGTAACTGTACATTCAGCTCAAGGTAACTTCTGAACCCGAGGCTGGATAAAACAGTGTGGGTTTGCTGTAATTGCAGCCCCTGGGCGGAAACATCAGCACTGGTAACAGAAACATGATCAAGTCACCAAGAGAGGCCTGGAAGAGACGCTTTTCTGTCTTGTGCACCATGATCAGCATAGGAAAGAGGACAGTGAGGGTAATACCGGTAAGAGAAAAGTTCAGCATATAGTTATCTCGTGATACTTGCTGTGTATGCTATGTACTTTACAATCTGACTACGGATGAAAAGGACTAACTCTAGTCCAAACCCATTTAGATTTTGCTTGTAAAAACAGCATCATTCTTTTTCTGAGAATGGCTTGAATGCAATGAAAGACAGCCATGGTCAGTGATGCCCTTGTAAGAAGCAACTGTAGCAGATGTAGCTATCCCTCTGGATGGCAAAAAAATACCCACAAAAAAGAACCAAACAAAAAATCCCACCACCCACAAAAAAACCCAGACGCCAGCACATGTTCCCACAGTCATAAAACATATGCATGAAATATGAATCTGGGTTCGCCAAATGGCAGCCAAGCTAACTTGCATACTCCAGAGTTGGTATACAGAACAGATCAGTAGACATCAGAAATAAATCTGCTACAAAACCACAAAATAAGATATTCATGAAGGTTTGTAGCCTTTTTAAGTTTTGTTGTTGTTGAAAATGGAAAATAAAAAGAACAACTCTGAGACAGAATAATGACTATGACCTTTTGGGAAGTTGACATAGTAAAATGATACGTATTTGACCTTGATTTTAAATTCTCACCCACAAAGGACAAAATTAGATACTAAACACCATTTTATAGTGCTCAAATAGCACTTAATTTCAAGGAATAATGCAGATTATGCATTTTGTGATAAACTAGAAACTATAAAACTGTTTCTATGCATCATTAATTTTTGATAATCCAAGTATAATTCAGGTGCACAGCAGTAGCAGAAGGCAAGTGAGTTTGAATATATGAACCCAGTAATCTGTAAAAACACAAAATAACCATAAAAATCTACCCAACATACAGCAAGATTTAAAGTGTTTTGGTAGTTACATTCTTATAGCATATTGATAGTGATTCCAGTTTTTTGTATTTGTGACACACTCATTCTGTTTTTCATGGGGCTAGCAGCAAATCTAAAATAGTTTGAGGGCAGAAAATGGAAAACTAATTTCAGGAATCAGAGCCATCTCATTCATACAGGGCAGATTTCGAACAGCTCATCAACATCAAGAATTCAAGATGGAACCTGCTCTTCTTTCAAAGTTGCTGACATTGACAAAAAAATGAGAGAATAGATTTTTTTTTTANTGAAATAAGTTCTTCCATAATCTTTCCATTTACCCAAAAGTTCACTAGTTCTAACTGGTGACGTCAACCAAAAGAAAAAAAAGAAGCTTGTGTCTTCTAAATAAGCTTCAACAGTTAAGGGAGAAAAAGCTCTACAATGTGGAACGTGATATGCTTTTGATATATCCAGAACTCCTTAAGAAAGAGAGTTTAAATTCACATCAACAAATAGCTTACATCAATGGTCACTCATTTGTTTACCCTTATACTTTCTCTCTTGTCTCACCAAGAGGAGAATCAGCAAAGGAATAACTGAATATAATTTGGACTAGTAACTTCCCATTAATATTTAGCTTCCCTCCTCTGTTTGGAGAGTGCCATCAAAAAATTGGCTCAATTCCTCTGATCTAATTTTTGTGAAAGGAAAAATCGCATAGATATCATAGTCTTTGCATTTCTTGTATGTTATTTTTGATAGTCTGAAACATGAGAGTCTGAAAAGGAGCCAAGATTACTGCTATCTGTCAGTAGAAGGCCTGTCCTCTGTAATCAAACAGGCATTAAGCATGACTCCACAATCATACTTCTTACTCACTTTGTGATGCAACAAAGTATGTTCAAATCTGCATTTTTAATTATCAGAACTCATCAGCTTTGACGTTGTCTCATGAAGATCAACATGTGACTGAACTTTGCTTTTCGCTTACTTTGTGTAGGAAAACCATTAGCAACCCGCATAGAATTGTCTCAGACAAAATTTATAGCACAAAATTGTTGCATGTTGACCAAGAGATGCTGTATTTAGAGATAAGAATAGTTTTAGCATCATTTCCAATGGCTAAGCAAGGCATCCTTAGTGCAGCCAAGACTGTCGTTAGAACTGATTTTGAGTTGTTCTATAGTATCAGTTAAATTTTTTCAAAATAGTCAAATTATAGACTTACCCAGGAGACTGGAATTGTTTTGTTCTTGTGAGGAAATAGTGTCTTTTGCTGCTTAATTATGATTTTCTGAGACTGCCTAATTATATGAGAGCCTCCCTCTCTATCTCTCATTTCTTCAACTAGCCTTGTTCTATTTCCTCCCCAGTATAAAGTTAGCAAAAGGTACACGATGAAAGAGCACAATACTTTAGAAGTTTCTTTTCTACCAAAATGACCCGAAATACTGAGGCACTTCTAACTATTGAACATTTTAAGAAGAGAGGAGTACTTGCACTTCGCCACGTAATTGAGATTATCATAGTTTCTGAACTAACAGACTTGAGCCACGAAACACAACTTGAAAACCTTTGACAATATATTGCAATCTTAAATTTCGCTTTTTTACATTCATTCCTTCTTGTGGTAAAAGTTTATGCTAAGTTCTGGCTCTGACACTGTTAATGTTACACCTTGGTAACTCCTCTCCTCTTCCCTGGGCTGTGGGTGTGAATGTCTCATCCTGTCTGGCCCCATCCTCCGGTTCTCCAGTGGATATCTGTAAAAGCTGTATTCAAATTGTTACTGACCATCTGAATCCGCTAATCACAAAAGCTGTTGCCATGTTCCCAAATACTGCAGGGAAAGAAGGGCTCTGGCCTTTCTCTGAGGTACATAGGACCATTACACCTATTGGTGTACCTTCTCCCAGTGAAGCAGTTGTTTGACAGGAAGGGAAATTACTGTTAGCTTTGGGGCACTGGCTGTTGACAAGTTGTTTTACTCTCCACAGGATACTGGATTTTAAGTACTGCTAGATCTGCTTCATTTGCTTTAAAAGGTACTTTCCCAGGAAGATCAATGGTACATGGATGGAGGTCATTAATGACGGTGTTTATGGCAAGAGAGGCCCACTTCAGTAAGCCATTGAAAGGGAACACATTTGTTTCAGTACTTGTGTGAAGAACGAATCCTCCATTCAGTGCAGCAAGTTCTTTGGTCATTTTTCCCAGGGTTACAAGGTATGAGGAGTATGTGCAGATTCTGCAGACCTGAAATTCATCAGGTTGTCATGGTATCTTTTACTTTTCTGGTCACAAGTCTGTCTTCAGAAGAA
>RSEF01000013.1:7619574-7638989 GCA_003993805.1 Himantopus leucocephalus | reverse complement strand
TTTTTTTTTTTTTTTTTTTAGAGCATCTGTTTGCAGAACTTTTCTGCCCAACTGCCTATACGTGGTTTGGCCTTGAACTGTCTAATCATACCAGGGTTCACGCAGGAAAGAACTCCAGGATTTATGTTTCAGCAGACTGCCATATGCACCGGCATCCCCACCCTACCAGGTAGATGTCCTTAAGCTTCTCCCTGTATTCTCCCAGCCTTAAAACTAAGCAAATATTGACAACTACTTCTTGAGGAGAGCTGAACACCTTTGAAAATCTCACTCAAAANGAGGAGAGCTGAACACCTTTGAAAATCTCACTCAAAAGTTTAAACCGAAGATTCCAAAATACGCAGCTCTGGGCTGCTTTAGGTACTTAGGCGGGGGAAATGCTAAGCTGAGACTTCGATACTGAATGACAAGACTTGTTAGTAGGTACCGATAAGAAGAATTTCAGGAAGTCTCTTCAAGCTTTCCTTAAAATACTTCTCTCTCTTTCCAAGAAGGATAAATTACCCCATTCATTTCGTAACATTGAGAAGGAGAGAAAAGAATATTATAGTCATCGGCAAATGAATGCTATTGTGTACTGCTAAAGTACCCAAAGATAATTGGATATAAGTCTAATATCTGCAAAACATCTGCCAGAAGAGAGAATGGGCCTATTCATGTCTCTAGTGGATGTTTTACAGATAATTAAGACCAATTACCTGTGGCTATAATAAACTCCATCTGCAGGTATTTGGAACTCAAAACAACTCTACTTACAAGTTAAAATTATTTAAAGACCAACCAATTTAAAATAGTAATAAGCAGTCTAGAAAGAATGATCTGTGGCTTTTGACAAGAAAAAGGCAGAATTAATGAACATCAGCTCAATATTTCTAAATTATCAGATCACATGTCAGTAATGTAGAAAGTAAAGAATACTAAAACCAAAAATGCTGCAAGTAATTTTTGCAAGCATCTGAGTTTAGCAAAAAACACTATTAATTTAGATTGTAAAAAACCTGGTTTACTATATATTAAATTGTATGTAGCACTGCTACCAGAGCAGAGAATCTGATTGATTGCGTTTTCTTAAATCATTTATATATCATCAGCAGCACAATTTACTTCACATTCAGCAAGTTCAATTTCTCATTTCTGTCATGCATCACACACCTGCAGTCAACCAAATCAATACATTGTCCTAGCAATATGGCACCAATCCTGGGAGAAGCAAAGCATTCTCGACTCCCATTACCATGGTCAGGGAGTTTGTCATTACCTTTACTTCAAGGAATGACAGATGATAAAGCACTGTAGAAGAAAAATAAACAACTAGTAGAACATAAAATAAAAACCTCTTCATATAGAAACTACAAGACCACCTATTTTTTTCCAGTCTATTTAAGAGAAGTCAAAATTCAGAAATTTTTTACATACAAACAACCTAAAATGAAAGCTGTAGCATTACTGGCTGAGCATGAGAGTACTTAGACACAAGACAGTTATCAGAAACACCACACGATGGAAAAATAGAAGCCAACTTTTCTAAAAAATTCAGAATTTATCAGTAGGATTCATTGCCTCACAATGCTTTTGTTTGTACATGACAGCTGGACTATATTTGAGATTAATATATAGATACACATACACATCTACTGTGTGCACACCGGGCAGGAATTCAGGTGGCCCTTACTACTAACACTATGGTAGCACCTGGAGACTAAAGATAAGGCATTTGTAGATTTGTGGAAAAAAAAATAACATAAACATGCAAAACAGTGAAAATGTGGCTAAAACATAGAGAGGATTCTGCAGCCTCACTCTGAACCATCAGCAAATTGTCGGAGCACGGCTGGAACAGCGCTGGGCAATACGTGCCCAGTCAGCATCCCAGCCGCGCTAAGGAGAACTACTTCAGCATTAACAATGGGACTGAAGGGTCCTGTTCGGAACTGTCTTAATCCTAACCCCATCTGCTCAAGCTTATCCAAAAAAGCATCCCTCTAGTTTCATCTTCTATCGGCCATTCTGGACATTGTCAGCACCGAAGTATGATGAAGGACAATCTGGCCACTTCAACAAGATTTTTGCTGCTGGCATTACACAATCTTTCTGATCACCCAAGGTACTTGTCTTTTGCTCACCAATACAAAACACATGAGAATTCAGCTTACAGCAGGTTCTGGAATTACTATTATAAAGGAACCATTTACAAGAAGAATACCATATACATTGTGGAGAATAACATAGTTGCATTATACACACAGTATTTGGGGGGGGGGGAACAAACCAAAAAAACAAACCCACAGAATTACTTTACAATATACAAAAATCTATGGACTCATAGGGAGGGAAAGAGTACCAAGCTGTTTAATCTCTCTTATCTCTGCTGCTGTCAATTGGATTTTCCTTGCCTAGCCACTCACAATATAGTAGCTTCCCAAAATAAAATGTAGAGAACTGATGGATGATACCTTCTACCAGACTGAATGTTTTGGTTAAGAATATACAAAATATTCTTAGCTGACAGTCTTAAGACATATTAATTTATTTAAATGCAGGCTGGGGACTATAGACTAATTGAGAAACTTGACACCTACAGGCCCTGTACCATGAGATGGATCCTATACAGAAATATTAAATAAATAATCCTGTTTATATAATAGATCATGGAACACTTTTTGTAGCAGTATCCATGCATGTTATTTTTTTTTTAAATATAGAACCACCAACCACCAATTTCCCCCTTTTCAAGAATTTCTTCAGCAGTTTTGTGTCTGCAGAGCAAACAGCTAAATTTCATTATACAATCTTAAGTATCATGCAAAGCATATTTTGAAATTCTGAAACCCTTCAGAACACTTGACCTTGGTTCCCTGCATCACTTCATTCTTCACCATCCAAAAGTTCATTCAAAAACATAGCCAGAAAGAATAAGTTGGAAGTGCTTCTTTGAATTTGCAGAGATCTTCAAAGGTGAGGGGACTACCAGTCACCATACACTGAAATCAGTGGGGTGGTATGAAGGGGAGAAGGGAAGTCAGAGTTTGTGTACTGCTGAACACATTTGGTATCAGAGAAGCTGGAAAAAGCACATGGTACTTGTTTCTTCCTCCTCTTTCTCACTCCCCCAAAATTCTGTCTTTCTGCATAGAGCATTAGCGTTCTTTTTACATTTCACTTCAAAGACTTTTTCCCCTAAGGCTCTGAGGATTTGGATACAAAAAAGGATCTACAATTTTCTGACTACAGTGAAACTCAGTGGATTTTTAGTTTAAATTGGTAACATTCTCAAAAAACAATTATCTTAAGTTGTACAACTGGTTCCTTACTGGAGAGAGTGGGGTGGGGAGAAGAAAGAAGGGAAGGAGGAAATGTGACTATAATTTCTGTACGACAGTATACACCTACTAAAAAAAGTGTTTTGATGGGCAAGTGAAATTACAAAATTGATTCCAGGGCTCAGAGTGGGCTTTTCATGGCATTAGCAGAACCAAGTTTAATTTTCACGTAGGCACTTCAAGCCTGATTCTTGCTTACAGTAAACCTGGTAACTTATAGAATGGGTGTCCTGGCACAACACATTAAACGTCATTGGTGGTTTTTCTTCCCCTAATGATTTCAAGAAAAATCATTTGTACCTCAGGGCACTTGCTGCAAAGTGCTTTCATAAGTAAATTTCCACTGTCACAATCCTTCTAGGAAAAGAATGAGAGATCAGAGACAGGCAGGGAGAACTGTATCAGTGCAATAATATTCAAAACCCTACTAGCTCCTAGAACTTGGCAGCTTCTCGCAATCTTTCTGCTTCCATAAGCTCAGTTACTCCCACCAGTATGAATGATCTAAAAAGTTATTGGATTCATCACCGAGGAGATCCTGCAAGTCTAAGTGTTCCTCACATAACACACAGATGAGTATATGCAGCACAGTGGTGCTTGGTGATATGAAGCTAACGATGCCTAATTAACCCAAAGTGGGTGCCATGTCATCAGAACTCTATTCTTTCTGAGACTCCAGCAACAACTGGGCACCACCGTCCAGTGCCAGCAGTGCTATATAGTCACACTTTCTGTGTAGCTCAAAGTACAGCTCTTTCCCAGATCTATAGGGATTCACAAATCACGTGCAAGAATGCTCTTCATCTTTTTATTCTGATCTCCATCATTCATTCGTGCTTGGTGTTTCCTGCAGACGAAGTGCTATGTTTATTTATTAAGCATATCCCAGGACACAATAATGTATAATACATCTGGTCCAGGTTTATTTATTTAAGTGTCTCAAGTCCAGGGATTTCCATCACTATTGAAATAACATGTCTGATTTCTGTAGGCAACCAAATAATGTTAGATAACCATGCACATTTTATACAGTGCCTAGAAACATCCTATCCCATAGTTCTGCCACAATTTATACTATCTAATTCACTTAATTTAGCAGAGGACCTCTTCTGAGGATAAGGTTGACAATGATATGTCAGTTTTGTGCATTGATTAAGTCTGGATCGTCATTGAAGGGGCTTTAGTTTAGCATAGGTGACATTAAGAAAATGTTATGTGACAAAAACATGGTTGGTGACTGTTGCTGATATAAAGATCATAGAACGGTTAGAGTCGGAAGAGACCTTAAAGATCATCTAGTTCCAAACCCCTGCCGTGGGCAGGGACACCTTCGACAAGACAAGATAGTGCTAAACATACTTCTTCCTCACTTTCACTAATAGTAAAATTATAAAGAAAAAAAATCCCTCAATCTGTAAATTTCAAAAAGCAGTATACATTACAATACTGCAGTAAAGTTTATTCATTCCCTATTAAACATATCACACAAAAAAAAGGAGTTCCTGAACACACAAGTAGCTATATTAAACATGACAAATCTGTCTTATATGTAAGAGACTTTTTAATTGGGGTGGGTGTTAGTTTAACTTGTAATTAAAAGTAGACTATGGTAGAATACTGGAAAGAAAAATATTAAGAAGCCCAGGATAATGGTCTATTTTCTTGAAGCTCAATTTGATTATCAGCTATACAGAAGAACCAAGAAATTTACTTTCACTTCTCATAAGAGAAGATCTTCAAAGACACAGTAGGAAATTGCAATATATAACTGTGAGGATGATACCAAACGTTGCTGAGGAAAGCAACATTTAGGCAGAAATAACAAATTGCTATTTGAATGTGAACTGCAACTGATGTAAATATGATAAAAATGAACACATCAAGTCTTAAGTGATCTATTTCAATGCCATTAAAGCACAAAATTAACAGAACTCAAGTGAAATAACCATTTTGAAAAAGACAAGTGCAATCAGGTATAAGCAGACAATGGGCTTTTTTCCAAAGCCATCAAAGTGAAAATATAAAGTATTTTCTATGTTTCAAGATTTAAGAAAACGTTACTCCATCATTCATAACTATTTTCTTCAACACTTAAGTCAATGAAATCAAGTCAAAGTTACATAAAAAGAATAAATATCTTCCATACCATGCTTCAGCATTGAAAACGGCTTACAGAAAAATGTTTGTTTCACCAGCTCACAAGATTTAACCTTAATAAGAAACTAACCCCTTCTCCCAGGAAACTGAACTGTGGTATATACGTTGAAGGACTAACTCAGAATGCCGAGAGACTACTAAAGGCCTACTTGAACCTTCTTACCATACCCAAAAACCTCCAGTGTAAAAAGGATGATAATTAAGTGCACATATTTAATACAGAGGGCTAAAAATTTTCACCTGAGCAAAATTCAGTAAATTAATTATTCATCTCAAACATTAACTGGATCATTATATAAATTTGACAAATAAGCAGGTGGACAAGAGCTCTGTTTGACTGTGATACTTCCAGTGGATTTGTGCAGTGTTCTGTTAACTTACTTCCTAAGGGACTGCAGAATTAAACATGTGTAGTAAAAAAAAAAAAATCAATTTTAAAGAACCTTTAAAAGATCTATGGTACATTTTTTTGCATAAGCAGCCCGTAACAATTGGATAATCTGTTTGAGCATAATGAGGGCAAAATCACCCATGAGAAGTCAGTCAGAGCAGTTTTGAAAGAGCGAAAGGAAGCTGCAAATACCTGAATCACTAAATACCATCATTCTGGTCCTACGCTATTACCCTGGCCTTCTGGTTCTGTTGACAGTACATTTCCACAACCAAAGCAATTTTGAAGACCTGCCAGTATCTTGAACGTAATCAGCCTCTTTCAGCCTCCACTTAGTCTTCACTGGGCAAGTTTCCTATGCCATGCTCATGCGTATCTAAGCAAATTAATTTGGTGGTATCTAATTTGCAGATTTGAGGAAATACTTGTATTAATAAGGACATACTTGCAAAATAGCAAAAACTTGAATAAATTTTGCACGAGTAGTCTCATCAACCAAAGAATCAAATATGAAATCTCTTATGTGTTTTTAAATTAGGCATATGTATAAGTAATGATTCAATTTGAAAGTACTGTTATCTTTTCGCATAATATTAAAGATCCAACTTGGGTGCAGAGGGAACAAGTTTTTGTACTTTGATGCAAATATATGCTGAATTTCTCAACTGTATTCCAAAAAGATATTTTTGAAGATTGATGGAAATGACCTAACCCCCAAATTTTTGCATAAAACAGAAGACTGTTTCTGATATTTGAAAACAATTATTAGCAACTGTCTTCTGCTGTTGAGTAGGCCATGTTTCCAGGAACAGAACTTTTATAGTAAAATGTACATCCACGGTGAGTGGGTGAAAATGACAAATTATTTTCTTCTCCCACACTTTATTAAGGAAAAAGATCAGGTAGGAAAACAAATACTTACATTTGCACCCTACCATTTATTCCATCATTGCAACCTCTACTCATCCTCGTGTTTTGAGCTGATCCCTACACTTTCATCTTATTTAGCTACATTACCTTGAAATTTATGCAGAGGAAAATTGGTGTCCAAAACAATTATATATGCTCTGGAAATGATGAAGGGGCTCAGACATTGAATATTGTTTTCTAACAGGTAAATAAATCACACAATTTTCTTACTTGAAAAAACTTCATTGAAAGACTATATATATGTTGGACTTTTGCTCTCTTATCTGATTTAAGAGTTGGTCTTTTCAAAATTGGAAATTGAAGTGAGGGGTATATACAAACAAAAGAATGAGTAAAGCATCATCTACATAAGCCCAGTTTTTAATACCTTACAACATTTGGTTTTATATATCTAAGTTCCCCACAACCCACTATCAGCCTACATTTTGAATGCTGATGTATGTTAAAAAAAAGAGACAAAAAGAACATCTGCCAACCTTAACATTATTTATAAAACTGCATTAATACTCCACTCTGCTTAATTATTCCATAGCTGTATTAGAAATCCAAGGCCACAGGAAAAAATGTAATTTGTAGAAAAAAGCCTGCTGTCTGCTGCCTGTGCCATTTGTTCAATTTAGAAAAATATTTATTCATTAAGATACATTAGCTTGCAACGTTGTGTGAGGCAGTGTTCTGGAATATTATGCTGTCTTTACATCCAGTATTCAGGAAATCATAGTATCTAAAAGACTTATACTTTTAAGTAAAGATCTGGTTGTGAAAGAATAGGAACATTGCTCTCATTGACAGTCCAACAACAATATGCTAAAAAATGTAATCGATAAGAGCTAGACATCATTAGAACATTAAAAAAAAACCACATGAATTTACATATGTAGAATTAAGGTTGGTTTTGCACACAACTGAGCTTGCACAAATTAATTTTCTTTTAGTAATGAGTAAGTTACAATTAATACTCTTTCTAAAGTCATCCATATATAGAGATTTGGGAACATTTTCTTAATATAATTTCCTATCTGGATAAGTCCTCTGTCTTCTAAAAGGTTTTTTTTCAAGGATAATGACATGTACCTTTGCTGTGGAGAACTATTTATACAGTACCATGTGAATGAAGTTTATAGGAATGTTAATTATAGACCTTGATCTTGTTGGAACTACATCAATATTTCCTCAAAATTGCAATGGACCTGCAACATTCCTAGACGTCCTTCACACAGCCTGCTTGGTATCAGAAACCACCTTGCTGCCTTCTCAAAATATTTCAGTGGGAGCTGTGTGACTCCAGGCTCAGTGGACTTTTCTGTAGGAAACTCTGTTGTGACACCTATATCAGAAAAGACAGCACAGGTTTGTTGGCAGTATCCCAACTACTTTCCTAGGATGCTGAAAGAGGTGTGAATAAATTCTTTTGACATGCAATCCTCCAGGCTGTAGAAACAGTGTACAAAGAAAAGTTATTTGGCGGGTAACAAGATGGTAATTGTTGTGGATAGATATGCACAAGGTAGCAGGGAGTGGAAGTGTTTTAACAGGAGATGGGACAAGGCCAAAGAAGGAGAAAACTCTACTTCAGCTCTCTGCATTTAATTGGTACAGAAGACTGTAACCCTGAAGAACCCCAAACACGCCGCTAAGCAGCTACCTTCTGTGAAATCCATGGCAGAAACAACCTCCTTTCACATTTTCCTCGCTAGAAGAGTTTATTTACTCTAGTCTGTTTTAATGTTTTGGCTTTTACATATGACAAAGCCATGCTAAATCCTGCTGTATAGGTAATACCCTGTTTTACCCCGTATCTTGTATTCTCCTCTGGTTTGCACTGACATTCCCAGGTACTATACCAAGACTTCATCACTGCATTTCACATTTGAGAAGACTCTAAGTTAACAAAATTGGCTATAACTTTTCTAACATCCACTTTTCTTCTGAGTAGCAACTCCAGGCATTGCCCAAGGCTATGCCTACTTCTTGAAGTAGACGGACTGAGACAAGATAATGCCAACCCTTAAAGGAATTTTTCCCTGCAAGTAGATTTTAACACACCCTGTTGTCTTTTATTCTGTTTTTCTCCAGCTCTAGTATTGCAACTGTGTCAATATGCAAATCTGCATTACATAAGGTTGCCTCTTGGGCTGAAAAAACAGGATATCTGCATGTAAATGTTCATTAAAAAGAATCCAGTACAATATTTTAACATATATAAAAGGGAAATCAGCCTCAAATACAAAACTTAAATCACTACATCTTTATGCTGAGAGCCCCGTGTGGACTGCACCTCTCTTGTGCCTTTGAAATAAATACCCTTCTTCAAAAAAACTGTGAGAAAAACACATGAATAATACAGTAATGTATAATACACAACACAGCAATGGAAAATGCTATTATTAGTACTTCATAATCACTATATTTCTCTGAGACTTACAACTGCACAGCTTTATTCTTGAAGGAATTATTGACTCAAATTCTGTTCCAGACTCCACAAAAAAATTTTAAAAAATCAAACATTTTGACAATATTTTCACATGAGCCTACAGTATTCCATACCTGTGCTTATGTGTTCCCTATTTAAACTGCTTTCTTCCCTGCACAGTGACATTCCTAGCATATCCTTCAACCCAAGGCTTATTTGTGTCATGTGTTAGTATCTACATTTATATTCCTATTTTCTAACTTTGTCTTTCCTTTGGAAAGTGTTATACTGTATGTGTCTGTGGGATTAAGGACTCAAAGTTATTATTTGCAGGGAACACATTGCTTGTGGGTAGAAGCAAGAAGCTGAAAGTACAGTGAGCTCTGTTCCCATAAACATGAAAATTGGCTTTCTCCCCTGCCCTGTAGCATCCTTGGTCTCCAGGAGGTTGTCACAGCTCAGGAGCACATCAGTGCTGCAGGTAGCTAACAGCCACCTTGTCAATATGTTTATTAAGCTATTGTCCTATCTGTGGTGCTCCCAATTTTGTATAATATTTGAATTGCTGCTGCTGTCTGCTTATTTTACAAGTACCTATATGCTATAGTATTTCTTAGGACATGTTTTATTACTACTATTGTGTAAGGTAACTATTTGTCCTAAGCGTAGAATGAAAGGCCTCTTATGTGGCAAAAAATAAATGGGAATAAGCAATACGTATCTTTGGAAGGCATTGAATTGAAGATACTGATCTCTCTCATTAGTTTTATCATGTCATTTTGTCACAAGTTAGAAGTGGGAACACTGAAGAGCTGTACTGTCCCAAGTGGCTTTTAACAGCCACTTTGACCTGGAACATCTCATGGAGCTGTCAGACGAGTGGAAAGGCCGCAAACCCAGTGCTTTCCTGGGCACACGGTCTGTAATTACATCCAGCTTGTGTGTACAGTGGTGAAATGGCTAAGAAATACTTTATTACTTTCCCTGCACCATCTAGAAACACAGACCAAGTCTGACTCTTGCTTTGTAAAGAGTTATTGAAACAAAAAATGTTGCTGAGTCCAAGGGGAAGAAATAGGGCACTCTTCAAGGAAACCAGAAACCATCCAGGTCTGCAAACTCATAACAACGCAGTACTATTTAAAAATTGTCAGTAAAGATACATACAAAAACACAACTAAAAGGGCTGAAGTGAAACAGCCCTTACTGGAGGACCACACAGGTTAGACTCTTCATTGTGATGGACCTGTCTGGCCACTAACAACAGTAAACACTATACCAATAAATAACAAACACATGTGAACATAAAGGAGAGCATCATCCCCAGCCCCAGAAAACACAAAGAACCCATATTCCTGTGGTCACAAGCACAGTAAGTACCAGAAGCCCAGGAGCAGGATGGTGAGGAGTAGCTCTCTGCGAGGATGCACCACTGAGATCTAAGCTGTATGCTCAACGTCTGCACCTCCTTGGGCACATCCCAAATTCTCCCTGCAGCCTTACTGTACCTATAGCTGGAGATCACTGATAAAAAAAACCTTCCAATATCAGAACGACAATTATAAAATAGATCAACATCTGTAGAATGCTTACTAGGGCAAAAGGTTCTGAAAACATACGTAAAAATATGCTAAATTTATTTTTAAATATCCAGATTTTGAAATGTTTAACCACTCTAAATAGCAGAGCATGAATACATGGTCTAATGCATAAAACTATGCATATAAACATACACCTAGCTACAGACATTCTCTATATAACCTGAATATCAAGTATATCAAGAAAGATCAAAGTAAATAACAATGAATATCAGGAAAAAAAAAGGAAATCATCAAACCATAGTATTTGTGGTACATGATAATGGCAAAATTCCTGAGGACTTATATCTGAACTGCATGTTCAGGAATGATACCTTCTTTGAAAAAGAATTTTCACTGACTTTGTTGAGAATAATCTTTTAAGTGTGTGCTGTTTTACCACGAGCAGACATATCAGAAGTTGCACTTACATCACCTGTGTTCTGCAGTTACCGTATGTCAATATGTTCACCGGTAACTCAGAAACTGAAGGAAGAATTTTTTTTTCTGAGAAAAGATAGTGACACAGTGGCAGATGCTCTGCCAGTGTTGATTGTCAATAGAGTCATGAGGGTTTACACCTGTTGAGGATCTGTGAATAGATGGGTTTTCAGCCAGGGTGATCAGAAAGAATGTCAGGCTAACACTGGGCATGTGTTTTCGGCTGCTTTTACCATCATGGCAACATCAGACAGCATTAGAAACTCAATCATATGAAAAACAGCATTATCAAGGGAAAATTAATTCCAGTTTAGAAAGACTAGGAAGAAGTATTTTAGCACTTAAATTACAGGAAGGCAAAAATCAAATCAAAGTAGGAAAGACAAAAAAAAAAAAAGTATTGCAACAAAGAAAGGCCCTTCTTAAAAAGGAAAATTAATTAGAAGCATATTAGGAAAAGAACAAGGGAAACAATTTTGCTTTCAAGCTGTCTGCCTTAACTTCAACATTGCTAGACTGTAAAGTGTTTATGGCTCTATTATTACCTACATCCAGTTCAAGTATATATTTAAGGTATGTGCAAATTAATCCATAGTGTGTTATGAAGTGCTAACTTGTGAATGGTCTAAAGCATAGAGAGAAACAATTTTTAACAGCATACTTCCAAAATACGTCTGCCTCATGAGAGCAATGTTTCAGTTTCATTCATTTTATAATCTGTCTTTATACTATACTCTCTTACTTAAATCAGTTCTCAGCATGGATAAAGTTGGGGGTTTTGTTGTTGGTTTTTTTTTTTAAAGAAGGAAACACTTTACAGTTTTACCTGTATGTTCACTTGAGACAATTCTCTAACACAGCTTTTAGCCAAATAAAATCCCTTGAGAAGACTGGGGGAAACCAAGAATGAGTTTTGTCTGATGAAGGTTTCATGGACTGTATCTACCAGCATTAATAAATTTTAAATTACTTCACAAATGATAAGACACTGTATTAGGGGATAAGGAGTATGTCACCTACTGATTAAATGCAGCCATTTAATAGCACAAAGCAGTGTCACACAACAATTTATGGCATACAGTGAGAAATACAAAATCCAATTAAAATTTCAGGGGGAATTTAGCAGGGCAGAATTTAATTAGCAAAGATGCAATTTTGCCAGGAGACTGTGGCTAACACCTGTTCTGAAGTGTAAAGTGACAAGGAATATGTAGTAACAAACATTTGGGTCATAACTTGTGTTATATTTGCTAGACAGCTCCTCTAGTTGCATTAGATCCTTGTTTCTCTTAGACTGAGAGAAGCACTTAATTCTCAGATACCAGCACCGCTTAAAGAACTGACTCATTCCAAAAATCCTAATACAACTCAAGCAATACTGTTGGAACACTAAAATATGCTTACTTTCATCTTTCTGCACACAGTTGAAATCCCGCTTATGAGCATCTTTTACCTACTCTCTGCGAGTAGCTACAATGCTTCCTCGTAGCTGTTGTGGGCGGCCACAGGGATGCAACGGTTGTGCCTCCACCACACAGCAAGTAGGCAAGGAGGTGGCATGAAACATCCCAAGACCTTGTTCCCTTTTGCAGAAAACAAGGTCAGACAGGCAGGGAGGATGATCAGTGAAGGAAATTGGCTTTCTCATTGGGATACAATTGGAATGCCCCATCTGAGAGGATAGTCAAGTACCTTCTCAGCAACACACCCAGAACCAGAGACTCAGTTCCACTGTATTTTTAAAGTTGACTTGATCTAAGATTTTCTTAAATCCCATTATTTATCTTTTGCTTGCCCTAAGTAGCAATGAGAACACTGATTTACTTAAAGGTATTACCTTTAAGGTAAGGTGATACCTAAAGGTATCACCTCCTGTGATACAGATCGCTAATTTTAAGTGTTCCCAACCGTAAAAATCTTAACAATGAACTGAAACAAATCATGAAAACATCACCAGTTTTCACCATATTCTCTTGGTATTTTTTACTGGCTTAGGAGAAAGTTGGTATTTTCTTTGATATGTATGCAAAACATCCATGGAAACATACCCTTCATTCACAATTCTAGAAGCGATATCTCACAAAGTCTAATAAGAGCATTTTCTACATCTGGTAAGTTGTTACAGTTACCAATGTTGTGAACTAAAATCCAAATTCAATTCTGCTACGTTAAATTATAGAAGTTCATGTTTTTTCTCTAGATTCACTGGCAACTTCATTAGCATTAACAGCAAGTCACTGGACTACCTCACTGATGAAAAGATGAAGTCACTGATTAAGCCATTCATTATATCCATCAACATTATCCTTATGAGTTAAAATCCTATCCTATTAACGATGAAAGGAAAGGAGTAGATATCAGAAACCAGCATTAATGAACCCTACTGTTAGTAAATCCACATGTAGCTGCAGTGTAGGACAAATAAAGCATCAAGATTAGAGCTTTGAGCTTTGATAATTACATAAATAATGAGAGAGAAAGTAATTTTGAAAACCTCACTTAGAAATTCTGGCAATGTCTTTCTAAGTGGAAATGCAAAGAGTGTTTCAAAAATGTTCATCTTTGCCTCGAGGCTGCCCTTTGAACAACAGAAATATGAACATCATTACTTTAATTCTCATTTAGCATTTTTAATTCAATATTGAAAATATAACTTTTCATCATAAAATGAAGGTGTATGCTCTGTATTTCTTACAATTACTTTTAATGAAAGGAAAATACAGTCTTGTGATTTGGGAAATTGTGAATTAAACATATTACTGATTCCCCAAATCAACTGCTACAACTTAAGGCTTTAATATGAAAAAAATATATATTGAAAGATGAAAAAAAGAATTGAGAAATTATGTGACCAGTTCAGGTGTGTATGGTTGCATGTGGTATTGCCAGATTACTAAGCCCTCTTTTCTGAAAAAGTGGAAAGGGAGAAATACCTGGTACTAGATAACCTGCTTTTTTAACTAAAACATTCTCACTCTACAAAACAATGCTGTTGAAATAGAAGGGGTTGATCATACTGTGTATCATGAGGAGGGGTAGAAGTAGCTAATCCTTTAACTGAAATGTACAAAGTCCCACATGTTAATTATGACAGTGACAATTCAGTGAACATCTAGAAAAAGGTTTCATAAGTACTCAGTGCACTGAGAAAACTTGAGGTGCTTTATATTCTTCTAACCTTACATAAATTTATGCAAAATGCATTATGGTCTGACATTTTAATGAGAAAACATGGATACAGCGTCCAATTCGAGTAGGAATGACTACAGACAAGCCTGTCTATGGCAAGTCTTTGCCCTACTGTCTACAATATGACACTAACAATAATTTTCTTAACTGCTTTTCCTGGTGGCATAAATAGGGAGAAATAATGTAAGAGGTTCTTGCAGAGGGGAGAAAGAACACAAACAACCAGGCAATAACAGAGGAAAATGTTTAGAGTAACATATCTAGTTTGGCTGCAATACAAGCGATCACTGGTATTGATGATCATGAATGTTTTGGAAGTCCATCTCAAAAAACATCAAAACAATAGAAATTGCTATCTTTTCTGTAGTGGGTTTATTAAATATATACAGCTTTAGCAAATCCGATTTATTTTGTAAACGTTTGCTTTTGTAAAGTTGCTTTTACACTGGCAAGAAAGTCTCCAGGGCATGATGTATGCTGTGTGAATGCTATTTGTTTGTGTACTGTGGATTTTCTTTCCAACCCACTTCTCACCTAGAGCATTTGGTTACCCCAGCTCAGCTCTCACTCAGCAAGTGACATTAATTATCCACTGTAAAGTGGCTGTGAGCTGTTGATTAAAGAAATGACTCAATTCCTGTGTGTGCATCTAGCATCAATTATAACCTGCATCTATAAAATCAGGTATTTTAACTCTTCCCACAACAGGTCTGCTTTTAAATCTCTGGAATACGTAGGAATCAACATTTTTAAGACACTAAAACATGACTTAAGATACCTTAAAGGGAGTTTCAGTTCGAAAAGCTTGATTGCTAAGGAACTTCCAAAAAACAGGTGCTCTCTGAGGTGGTATCTCAAAAGCTCTGCCGGGTATAATCTGTGAAGCATAGTCCTTAGGACAATGCTTCCATCCTGAAACCTTTCCACTTTCCATCAGTCACAGTGAGAGCATGTTTTCCATCTAAAATATACAAGCAATGAAGGAAGAATGAGTGCAGTACTGTGAGGTTTTGAGTAGAGACAAGTATCTAGCACTGGCAGTCCTTATTCTGAAAAGCTCCTCTCCAGACTTATTTTCCATTTGTCTATTGCAAGTTGCAATTTCGAGTCCAAATTTGCTCCAAATCTATCTAACAAAAGACAGAATGAAGGAAGGATTACAGCATAGGCTTGAATCTCCGCTTTCCATTATTGCCTTGTCTCCCACAACAGAAGATTCAAGTCTACGTTATGCTAATCACTACCGCGATCCTTTCCGCTGTGCTCCCACTCTGTAGCCACCTGGGTCACAAGTGCTATGATAGTAAAACAAGACTAAGATTACTATTGGTAACAGACACGAGAAATTCTAGTGTGTGTAACACACCACTCTGTTCTGGGAGTTAATACAACGAGGAACATATGTAGGTGCCATGGAAGAAACATGCTTCTGGTGCTTAGGCTGGGACTCACAGTCACGTGAAATCATTTATATGTTTCGCTGTGTAATGATTGAAACATATCTACAGATTTATACAAGCATAACCAGAGAGAAACATATGATAGATACATATTGTTAAGTGAAAAGTAACTTCAAGGGGAAAGATAAGAACATATGCACTCTAACTTTCCTTTTATCTAAGTTCATTAATATAAAAATGAAAATTCCTGGAAAATTCTCTCTCATCTAGTTCATCTTTCTTATTTTAATGAATTCAGTGTTTCTTACATGCTTTCTGTCTTTGTTTAAGATGGCTGGTGTTGATGCTTCATGACAATGAACTTTTTATGCTTTTAATTGCATGTAGCGACAATAGCAAAATGATAAAACAATCTGTCAGCAGTTCACTTTGGCTGGTCAATAGTGTAAACAGCAAAGAAATGTTTTTGTGGGAACACAAAAGAACATTTTGAGTCACTTACACATGGAGATCACTCTCGATTTGTTTTAGCTACAAGGCACTACTTTATAATTGAGCCTTTAAAGACCACCATGCCACCTCTTCCATCGATGTCCTGTACATTAACTTTCATAACTGAAAACTAGATTTCTGTGTCAGTACACATACAATTTGCCTAGTAATTTAAACAGGCAACTGATGCTTCAGAAGAAAGAAAAATGCTACCTCATGTTAGTTTATATACATATATGTAGATATATATGCTTCCGCATATCTTTAACACAGACCAGTTTAAAGGATTTCAACTTATAGATACAGTTTTTTTCCATTGAGTACTTACAAATTCCTCTTGCTTTCTTAAGACATATAATGAACTATAGGAATGCATTAAAGAATTTGCAGTCACCAGGAAATCAACAGTACCGCACACTCACACCTCTCACCGGCCCCATCCTGAGGATGTGCTTGAAAACACCAATAAACTCAATTAATAGAAACGAGTACTAATTCCAACGGTTTCTTTTCTGTCTAGAAATAACTATCACTAAGCTGGATCAGCTGTTACTGAAGACTGGAGAAGTCCCACCTCATTGACATCAGACATCTTTGATCAATATGCAATGCTGAGAAGTCACTTCAACACGTTTTTTTCACATAATATTGTTCCTTCTTCCTCCTAATAAGGAATTCCCTTAATAAGAAAAGGTTTATAACTGAAATGGGATAAAGAAGCTGTAAGAAAATTGAAAAATGTGCAAGGAATACACTTGCACAGATTACTTTGGCTTTATCCATCACATACTTACCAAAACTATCGGATTTAAGCAATAAAAAAATGGATTGATTCATGATGCAACTGTGCTGATCAGTACTCAGTTCCTTTTGGCTTTACTCTTTTGGCTCTTAACATCTGTGGCTTTCACACAGTGAAGAAGCCAGCTATATCAAATTTAGCCTCTCTCTGAAATCATATTTAAGTATATCAGTGATCTCAAGTGAACGTGCTCTGCACATTCCACATTAATTTTATATTTTATTCAGTAAAAAAGTAGGTTATACCCTAATCTCTTCATTTACTTTTGTAACCCAGTCTTGAAGAGAAAACCTCCCATGGTATCTTATTTCCTTTATATCTTTAGTCCTGAATTGTTCTGACCTCTCACCTTTGCCATCAGGGTTTACACTACAGGAGAAGGAAAAAAATAAACAATCCAAACAAAAAAACAAAGCCTCAACAAACAGCTCTCAAACCCATCCTACAAACCAGATGAAAGCCCTGGCTGGTTGCAAAGATGACAAAATAATTGCAGCATCTGAACCAGCATGACCTCATTACTCAAGTTTTGCTGAAAACTCTGACCCGAGGGTTCCTCATTAAAATATTCCAGGTTCTCGTGTCTCCTTGAGCTCTGCTACTATTAATAACATGTACAGCAGGGCTTATTCTGGTCTCCCTTTTGACAGGTGTTTTGTGGCTTTTTTAAAGTTCTACAAAGGAATGTCTATTTCCCGTGACAAACTTTTATTCTCACACTTGATACTCTACATTTTTAAAAGAAAATACAAAAAGATTGTATGTCCTTGTTGAAGATTGGTTGTGACACAAAAGGAACATTTTCTCTCCCCTATGTGCTCACATTCTCATGTGCAAACGCCCTCAATATGCAACGTGTTTAGTTTCAGTCAATGTCAACTTCCTCTACAATAAAAAATAAAACGCACCAGCTGAACCATTTCAGATAGAAGGAAGCTAGCCTGAACATTTCTGAAAATTACGCTCTTAACTAGCAAAATTCAAAGCATTTTTCTGTTTTGTAAGAGCCAAAAAAGAAAAAGGAGAACTATACAGCCAAAGAAATAGAAAAAGGGGACTAAATCAGGAATTCATGCATATGTTACATAAATGCAATCAGGTGAAGTGCATTTAATCTCCCGGATTTCAAGATACCTGCTCTATTTTTCAAATCTTGTTGATATTGAAAATCTCTTGATTACCTGAAATAATTTACTGTCCTTGAAAATACATAGATAACTAGTACTAAATTCCTCTTTTTTTAATGTTATACGTGAGCATTGATAGGATAGAAAAATTATTTTTCAAGTAAACGTATCAAAAATATAATATAATTTGCTAATTGTGTTGCAGCAGGACAGACTGCATACGGCCAATAATCTTCAGGGAAAGACAAATCAGATTAGCGTACTCTTATATACTGTTTTGAATCTGTAAGAAAAGCAAGCAAGAAACAATGGAAATTAATATGGAACAGACTACGGTAATCTTTTATTACACAGCTTGCACTAATGGGGCTAATCTGTATATGGTGTGGTTTCTCTTGGGGAATCATTAGGTGCCTGAATCATAAAACATTATGTGGAAGAAGAAAAAAAGCTTTATGAAAACAGCTTTATTTAAAGAGGTAATTAGATGTAATGGGCATAATGCTGATAGCAATTGTTGCTGATAATCTGAGAATACAATGGACTTCCGTAGTTACTCCACAGTGGGACCATTCTGTTAGAAGCTACATTACGTTTCACTTATAATTCTCTTACTATGAGCAGCTTCTTCCTAATATCCTATACTACTAACAACCAAATAATTCTAGATTACAACAGCTTCAACTCTTACAGTGGCTTTGTTAGCCAGAGAAACATTAATATAGTAGAAAGAGAAACCATAGCACAGATAGATGTCACCACAGGTCACAGAAGTGACCAAATTAGTAGTAAATATAGAATCAGAAATCTGTCTCCCAGTCTGGTGCTATCCCACACCAGAGGCTCACCCTTACTGAGACACAACTCTCATAAGTGAGTTTTCTTTAAGAGGTACAAGATTTTGTCAACCTAGTAACAAAAATTAGTGACCTGATCCATAAAAAGAAATGCATCTTCTGTTACACCTTACAGCAGCACTCATTAAATGGAAACTATCATCAGGTAGAGTCTCCAGGGGCTGGTGCCAGTGTGCACCACTTTGAAGTGGGTTACATACCCGAGATATTTGACATTTCCTGCTGCTTTTCCTTGTAACAATTGTACTCACATATCAATTAGCATTTAGTCACCAATTTCATCTACAAATTTAGCCAAAGCAATACCACTCATACTAGT
>RSEF01000013.1:7599079-7619474 GCA_003993805.1 Himantopus leucocephalus | reverse complement strand
GGTCTTATAGTGAAAAAATTATCAAAAAATATTATGCAGTCACAGACAAGACATGGTCATGAAAGAGTATGTTCAATTTGCCTTTGAAATCGTGCCATTTTTGTAGCTACTATAAACTGTGGACACTAATAGTCTCAAAAGATGTAAAACATCATAGATACGTGGGGTATGCTGCTGGCAGGTACCTGAACATTAAAAGGACTAATATCCTCAAACATCNCTGAACATTAAAAGGACTAATATCCTCAAACATCTCTCTTCTCCAAAGTATATGAAGAAATATAAGAAGGAGGATCCTAAATCCAACAGTAGATCCCTTAATAGTCACCTTAATTTGTTGTACCGTATACCTGCATTATGATACAGTCCATAGTAAAGCAATCTAATGGCATTTTTCCTGACACAACTCTCCTTACCACACAAAGCAAAACAACAGTGACTTATAAACATTGTTCTCTCAGATACAGAAAATATTTCAACAACTGAAAGTTATTGTGTACGTGGATATCTTTTGTTGCAACCTTGTCCTTCCATATTAGAGCATTTACAAAACTGGGTTGATTTCTCTCCATTATCATTAGTTTAAAAAAAAAGAAAAGAAAAGAAAAAAAAAGAAGAACAAAGAAGAAAAAACAAGAGTGAAAAGTAAGAATACATGAAAGACATGTAATATTCAGGCACATACCTCTTCTAGGGGATCCAGAAAATTACTCAGAACAAATGTGATCTGCATACATATGCAGTAATAATTTTCATCTTTATTTAAAAGAACTATTCTTCTATAGCAATGTATCAGACAACACTTCCTCAGTCCTCCTGTAACACATTTGAAATAATTATGAAATGCAAAACTTAACTTTTTAAAAGAGGCCGGAATATGTCCATTTAGGCAGCTATAAGAGTGGCCAGAATTGAGTGCCTGATCATTTGTGAAGAGCGGAGCCTTTCTGACTCCTCGCCCTAACAGCATAAGACTGATGACAACTTTCCCTCTTGGGCTCTGACACTTCCCAGGTGCTGGAGAGCAGAGTGCAGTGAAACGGCTGTCATGTCTCCCCAGAGAGCACCGAGATGTCTGGGACATGCCACCCCTCTGCCATGCTTTACACCTGGGCACCCAGGAGACCTGCCAGGAAATGCCTCCTCACCATCACGTGCAGACGGTGCCTTGCTGTGGCAGCAACTGCAGCAAAGGTCTTCCGTCACAAGATTTAGCAAGAGTTTATCTTTTGAGAAAAAAATCTGGTAAAGAGATTTCTGCTGTCCTGTCCCAGTGTTTGATTAATCAGTGTAAGTGTAGCCATTGACATAAAGTATACTGGAAAGTATTTTAACTGCATCACCTGTGGAATTTTAACAAAATCAGATAGATTTTTATGGGGCGTTAGCGATATATTACAGCTTGTCACATTACAAATCACGTTCCTCAAAAAATAGCTGAATTTAAAAAACTTCCATAACACACAAGAATGTTTACCCTGAGGACCAGAATGAATACTAGAAACTCACTGTGACTCAAACATTTTTTCCACATAATAGCATTTCTATAAAACCAAGCAGCATGGTAATCAAAGCCCTAGTTTATAAATTGCAGTACATTGAAATAATTTCAGATCGTTATTCAGCATTATAGACAGAGCTTTTAAAATTCCAGTTCCACTGGAAAAGACCTTCACTTCATTACTCCTGTATGAATTTTTTTCCCTCAGAGCTTCCTCTGAATGAAGTTTTGTCTTCCACTCTGGCACATCAATTCCACAGTTTATATTGTATTTCTATCGTGTCTCTTTGCTGGGCTACACACACTAATGCCCAGAGCAGCAATCCATGATAACAGAAGACAGCAGCAACACAGATTTCCATACAGCAGGCTGCCAGACTCCAAACGAGATGCATCATTTCTCTTTTCATATATATATATATATAAAAAAAGAAAGTTTTGATTCCAGTGCTGACTGTTTTTGAGTAAAACTTGTTCTTTGCTTTGCTCTAAAAAGATTGCAACTTTCATTATCCTAATAAATTAACAAGAAAAGACATCTCTGTTGCAATCATGTTACATAAACATCTCACCGATAGAGATATATCATTAGATTATATTTTAAGCTCCCATATGTCACTAGAATTCATGCTGAAACCACCTTACGATGCAATCTTTATGACAGATTTCTCTGGATTAACCAGTTTCCAGTTTTCTCTGACATTTTGTTAAAACTTTAATACTCTAAGCACCATCATTTGACATGTTTTCTGCCACTACTTTTGCCAAGCATGAGCATATGTTACAAAACAGTAAATGCTACTCTTTGATTTACGACTTTTAGCAAGAAAAATATTTTGCACTGATACTGCATAATGTTTTAAAAGTACAAAGCTCAATAATACTTTATTTCAATATGACTCTGCTTCCATGTTTTGTTACATTCATCACAATTTGTTCAGATAGAACATGCTGATAATATGAAACTCATTAACCATTTAAATACGCCATTGCTACCTTTCCCCTATCGCAACTAAGATTAATCACAGGAAAGACAACTCCTTATAACTAAGGAGCAGGACAGAGCGCAACAGACAGTAGAGAGGAATAAAATCGCAGTGTTTGAGGACAGAAAATAGACAGGCTCTTTCCACCTTCTGGGCATCACACAAGTGCAATGGCAGGGGAGGATCCCTGGCATATCCACATTTGAAAAATAGTATTATTCTGCCTTCTTGCTGATGGTTGGAAATTTTTCTTGAAAAATCTTGGGTTAACAAAGATGACACCCACAGCTGAAACAATTGATAATAAAAACCACACGGCATGAAGAATCCAAGCTAGATTTCTGCTTCATTCCTGCATGTTCATCTGAAAAATCCTGGAAATACTTGCTGCGATACAGCATCTTTAACTGATGCAGCATGACATTCCCTCCCCTGGTGAGTCTCTTCTGTAAAGAGAAGTGGAACCATGACATCACCATTTCTTCTTCACACTGGTCTCCTTTGGGATATTAGGATTAGCTATAACTAATACCTGATTCCCAAAAGAATAATGCCTATTGAGCAGTAATACTAGAAGAAACTAAAAGAATGTAAAAGAAAACAAACCTAATTTCCAGAGCAAAACATTGGAAGCAAAACAGAGTTAACAGAATATATTAGCTCCTAAACAGCAACCCAGAACATTGCCAGTTTCATTAATGCCCAAAGCCAGAAATACTGACAAATTGAAATTGCTCAAAACCCATCAATGCCACTGCTTGATCCTGAGGACTTTAAACAACAGCCTTCCAACAAGTCCACATTTCCTGGATTATAACGTCACGCATTTTTATGGGCTTTTTCTCTCATCATCATAAGCAACAGAAACAACGAATAAAACACACAGAGTAGTGAAGCCAGATCATGTCTGCAGGTAGTTATTTCTCCCTTAGGAAAAAAAAACCAAAAACCAAACCGAAACCACTAGTGTCCATTCTCTTTTAAGCTATTTTCATAGCACAAAAATTACACACACAAGGTAACTGAGACACAATACCTACTTCCCAGCGCTATTCTAGAGGAAGACCCAACACAAATTTACAAAGGATAAGCCTATAAAGCTCCACCTGTTCTGCAGCTGCAAATACCAAAAGATGCCCTCTTTATGAATACTTAAATACTACCAGAATTTTCTGATCCTTGTATGCATCTCAAGAGGCAGTGTACACCCTCCCATGCAGAAAGTGTAGATGACCTACTAGAAAATAAGTCAAAACAACCTTTACTGTCTTGAGATCTGAGAAGAGAGAGGAGAGGGAGGAGAGGAGAGCTATAAATTACACTCAGAGATACTTATTCTAGCTCTGCTTCAGACTGGTAGAAGGGAAATACAAATCCAGTCCTTGAGGAAGACATGTCAACTTCTTGAACTGTTCGTCAAGCCTTTACTTTCGTTTTTTAATCAACTGTTTATACAGTGATAGTTTCATGCTGGTGTATCCATCTGCCATTCATACAAAAACTATTTATCTGCAACATTAGGGGCAACTGAATCTCCACAATGCCTGTCACAAAAAGGGGTTTTTTTGCTTGTCTTGAAAGCCCCCCTGTGGGTGGGCTACAGTGGGTGAAAGAGCCACAGTCTATCCCTGCGTCCCACTACAGTTATCATTATACTTTCCCATCCCCACCATTTGAACTTTCACTGCTGCAATTTAAGCTCATTACTTCTTGTACTAACCAACATAACAAAGAACAGTTTATCCTCCTTTGCAGTACATCATTTTGGATATTTGAAGACTCATCCCATCTCTTCCTTAGATCCCTGTTCTACGAGAACCACCCCCACTCAATTTTTCTTCTAAGTCATGTTTTCCAGGTCTTGGATTAACTTCATTGCTATCCCTTATATATTTACTAATTTACACAAATCTTTCTTGAGGTGCAGCCCTTGGAAGGACATAGCCTGACTACTGAGTACTTGCCACTATAGAATAGAGCAGAAAGATTACTTTAGTTATTTTACAAATAGCAGTTCCATTTATAGACCCCGATGTTGGCCTTACCATTGTCACAACACGCTGATAAGGAATCAGTGTCACATTGCAATCCATAATATATCTCCAGGGTTGCTATTTTTTTTTTTTTTTTATTTCCCCACCCCTACCCTGGACTGTCATCTGCTTAGTTATTTCCCAGTTCTGAGGTGCCATTCTTAGATGTAAAATTTGGAATTTCATTTTTTCAGACCAATTCTCCAACTAGATGAGATCCTTTAAAACCTACCTCAGTCCTTTCAAGCTACAAAAATGTTTAGGCAAGCTCATAATTTTCAGCTCATTAAATGAAAACACTGAAGACAGACTTGATTCAAAATTGTTTCCTTCCAGTAAACTCAATCATGTTCTTCATGTTATTTTCCAAATGTGTTTTTGTATAATCTGTGTTTCCCCACCTTGTTTATAAGAATGTCATTTGAGACGTCAGGAACCTTATTAATGTCAAAATATAGGACATCTACTGCCTCCAGCAAACTACTCTGCTGTTTAGAAATGGGCACCACCACATGGGATCCACATATGAAAAAGAGTGTTAGGTTCAAAATGAAAACAAACTCACACAAATAGGAAATATATTGGCAGTGTTGGGGGGAAATATACAGCTGACCAGCTTTTCAGACTAGACTTTTAAAAATAATAATTGGGCAAGTAATTCTGTTGCTTATTTAAAATCATTAACATTTCCAACTCTTACTGTGACTGCCTGGAGGTGATTTTTTCTCTGGAGACTATGCCTCTAATGGGGCCGTTGTGCTGGCAGCAGCCTCGAGGGCTCCTCACTTGGCAGCAGAGGGTGCAAGGTCTCACTGTGCTGCCAGCTTTGCAAATACTCTGATGCATGTTTTATTGAAGAGGACTGGGAATAAGGAGAGCAATCCTTTCTTGATGATTCCAACACAGGAACTCAGAAAACAAATAATCATAGGTTCAGCATGAAACTGTCAGTAGTGAGATAGATTACACTCCCCATAATGTGACAGGGTAGACACACAGACTTCATTAACTCAACATTTGTGCCAGTGCCACTGAGCAGGACATGCCGTTAAAGGCAGTAAGAAAAAACCTAGAAATAGCTTTTCTGAGTGAGGTATGCCTTCCTAATCCACTTAACAGATACATAGAGGGAAGCACATGCATGCATTTACTCCTACAAAGGAAAATGGTGATAGAAAACAAGGTAGACAAGGACAATAAAAAATCCAAACAGCCTAGAATTGCTTTTATGACCAAAAAGGCAACTTGCCAATTTTCTACAGGCAGACATCCTTTTAGGAAAACACACAAGAAAAAGTTTCAGGTTTGGTCAAATGTATGGACATACCTCACAGGATGTTTAACGTGTCTGGAGTTATGATACAGATCACAAGAAATTTAAGTAATCAGCATGTCTAGAAATAACATGGGAACATGTCAGTAGTCAACTTGGTTTACAACATATGGGTAACAACTGCTAAGCTGGTGCTAGGCTACCATCCTGACATTGTGGGGTTTATTACCAAATTATTAGGCTGTGAGGTCACAAGGAGCTTTGAAAAAATCCAGATGCTTTAGGAATGGGTGGAATTTTACAGATACGTGCAGAAAAAACAACAAAAAAACCCAGTAGTCAAGTCAGCTGTTCCCTCTCATTTGTAGGCTGAAGATTAAAAAGCAAGAATGGATATTCTTTACAATAGTCCTATAGTCATAGGACGAGGGGGAATGGCTTCAAACTGGAAGAGAGTAGATTTAGAATGGATATTAGGAAAAAGTTTTTCACTTTTGGTGGTGAAGCATTGGAACAAATTGCCCAGGGAAGTTGTGGAGCCCCCATCCCTGGAAGTGTTCAAGGCCAGGCTGGATGGGGCTTTGAGCAACCTGGGCTGGTGGGAGGTGTCCCTGCCCATGGCAGAGGGGTTGGAACTAGATGATCTTTAAGGTCCCTTCCAACCTAAACCATTCTATGATTCTATGATTCTCAGAAGATTTGAGGTTCTATGGCTGGTACTCTGCAAATACTTTTACAAAAAAGATGGAGTAATTAAAACCGACCACGTGAAAAGAATGAAAATGAAAACTGAATTTAAAGAGTAAACTTGGGACCAGGAGAAAACAACAGCTACAGCACAGGGGAAACTCATGCAGGGCACTGAAGCAGTGAAAATCCATAATCTGAAGTAAGATCCTAAAAAGCATCTTCTCTGTGTAAAGAGCACAGCAATGAAGCATTAAGTATATGACAAAAACCCACATGGGTTTTTGAAAATTCCTCTTTGTTACAAACAAATTATGACAGAGTGCTGCTGACACAGGGCTCTCCTCTTGTTCACACAACCTGCCTCATGACCCTTTTTTCCCTCCAAATATTCCAAAGGGGAAACAGAAAACTTGTATTTTTAATTCAGGTTGAAAAAAACGCCAATTTTTACATATTTTATATATAAATTACCTTCCTATATTTGATTCTAACAACCTGAAAATTCAAATCATCAATAGCAAGCATACATAACATTTGAACTAGCTGAGCTAGTCTTCAGGAAGATGCTAGCTTTTCTTCACGTTCAGAAAAGGGGATACTGTGTAAGGCATCAATTCCAATAGGCCACCTTTTCTTTCTTAAAATACCCTGTAAGCTACAGAACTTGGTTTTTTACCCATTCTTTACTATCATCAATTTTCAGAGAAGTCATAAAGAGCATACAGGTAGCTAAAAAATGGATGAAGAATGAACAATAACCCTGTCCTATAGATGAAATATTCAACCATTAGCAAGATTTATGGAAGCACAATCATGCTTTCATAAGGCAGCATATCTATCCTTGCAAAACAGAAATTTCTGAGACATCTATCTGATCATACACATCCCAAGGTCTTTTTGCACTTGCTTGAACAACTTAAAATGCAACAATATGTAACTGAGCTGCAGACACTCAGTAAAACCCAAAAATTTCCTCATCAAAAACAAAGTTACAAATAAAGATAACTTAAATTGTATCTAAATGTTTAACTAAATCGTTACATGTATTCCGAAAAACAGACAAAACATTTTTACAAATTAGTATTTATTTTTGCGTTTCTTCCCTTAATTGTAATGCTGTATTGTCAAATGTGGCTGTGTTCATCAATTTAAAACTGTCAGTCAAGAAGGATTTCATGCTGGCACTGATGCCAAAGTTAGGAGACTACTCAGATAGTCACAGGAGACAGGCTCCCCTTGAGCACAATACAAAGCGCCAAAACCTGCATTGTCCAGATGGCAATTCAGAGCAGACTAACTTCACAACTTTGACATCTAACATTAGCCATCAAGAAGAAACCGCGCAAGTTCTTCTCTGAACAGCAAAAAATCTCATTTAGCCACTATATCACACCGATGACGGCAGAATGCTTCTATGGGTAAAACTCAGTACACTGATGACATTTTCCTATTCTCATACAATAATTTGGAATACAAATGCATTTATTAAAGGCTCTAGGTATCACCACACATCAATGATAACAGGTATTACGAGAGACCAGCAACATTCAGCTCAAAAGAGGTATACACACTTTCAGACCTTGTGTTCCAGTTGCAACAATGATGTCTTTAGATGAGAACATCTCTTCTTATACAAACGTCTTTAAATGATGAGAGCTTTTAGTCAACATTTATTTGGTCAGATTTTAATAAGAGATAAGGACTCTACATCTTTTTCCGCCATGAACTCCTCTGTCCATATTGGCTAGGAAACTACACTGGCATCAGCTATTCCCATCACAAGCAAAATCAGAACTTTGAAGTTCCACATACACTGTAGGATGCACGGTAGAAAATAGCACTGAATTACTGTTAGACTCCTTTTTGCAGAGAGCTGCAATGCAGTGGACAGATACTAAGATAACCAAGGGGCTGAAAATAGTCCAGGTTAAAGTACACAAGAGCTCCACATCAGCTCATCTGCCCTTCTTTGAGTCTGTAAGAACAGATGCACACTATCTGCTAATTATCTTCCTCTGCGCAACTGATTCTGATATTTTGCTCAGATATTTTTAATGCATACTTTGATATTTTTATCATGATTGGAAAAACAATTTAGATAAGGAAAGATCTAACTACAAGGCTTGCCTACTCATCATCCTCATAATTATTTAAGGCTTACATTTATCCTTCCTTTGGAAGCAGTTTGTAATCTATTCTGAATAACTCACTAGGGACGATAGCACTTGAGCTGATAGCTGAGCTTACTTCTTCGAAGGTCAGACACCCATGGAATAGCCAATATTCATAAGCAAATTAGGAAATTTGGAGATATATTTGTCATAACAGAATGATAGGCCCTTAATAATAGTACTTAAAACAAGGTATTATCTCCTTTTTAACAGACTGAGTTCATTTTTGGCTGGTCAAGTGGCCTCATGTGTTCACTCATGAACATGTGGAACCAAGAATGCTGTATTTTCAGTCCCAGCTGGAGTCTCCCTAGTGAGATTTGTTCTACCTTCTGGCTAAAACACTTTCCACAATCATCCAAATCCCTGAAGGGAAAAAGGTTAAAAAAACAAAACAAAACAAACTCAAAACCAAAACCACAAAAAACAAGCAGCTGCTCTAGGTTGCCTAAATCGCTGTATTTAAGGACAACACACCGCATTCAAAACCATGGTATTTTCCCAGTAAGAGCAAGTGATATCGCAAAATTACATTGTTTCTATATAGCCTGAGATCCTTCTCATCCCCAGAGCAGCCACCTTAACATCACAGTATTAATTCAAAATAATGTTTTTCTATTCCAAAAAGAAACAAACTTACAGAAGTGGTCACAGGAGCTTGACTCTGTGGGATGTGCTGGCTTATACTCAAGCAGGAAAGACAAGTGCACCAGCCCTTTCAAGGAAGTGCTTCTTCCAACATCAGATTTCATACCCAGAAAAAAAAATGCAGTATTCTTTATAAAGCAGAGACAGAAAAGCTGCTTAGAATATAGCATTGTTTTATTGGACAGTGTCTCACAGGCACAGCAATACAAGAGAGCACTTTTTTTTTATTAGCTAAGTTTATACTGTATCTAACTGCCTAGTTTTCAGTATCATTTACACACTCATTCTATCTGTACACCAGTGAGTTTATGCAGTGAAGAGCGAGCAAAGGTAAGACTACAGTTGATTCTATCTGACCCCTAGCAGCACAGAAAGCTAGACAGCAAGCATTTTCCCTTAAAGAAGTTAGATTGCCACACGTAGGATGCTGAAACTAGTACTATGTCTCAAAAAGAAGAAACACGATGATAAATCCCAGCATGTCTCTCCTTGTCAAGGGTAACATTTACTACTGTAGTCATCAAATCTTAGCCAAATGCAAGACTAAAGATCCCTTCATGCCAAAGATAGTAAACCAGACAGTAACTCTGCCCTATGTTCACAACCAGATTCGGGAGAAGTACTACACTGGTGTTACTTAAGGGAAATACAGCTATCTAACTCCTGATGAGATCCTTCAGTACTGCTGTACAACGAGTAGTATACTTTCCTAATCTCATAAGCATACTCTCAAATCAAATGAGAATACTTAACATTAAATTATTGTTTTTACCGTGCCAGAGTCCAGGAAAAAAACATATGCCCACATCACANAGTAGTATACTTTCCTAATCTCATAAGCATACTCTCAAATCAAATGAGAATACTTACATTAAATTATTGTTTTTACCATGCCAGAGTCCAGGAAAAAACATATGCCCACATCACGTGCCCAGCTCTTCTCTAGTTTGTCTGAAGAGAGAATATCTCTCCAGACATTTAATACTGGGCTGACTTGGTTTTCATTAAGCCCACTGACCAAGAGAGATATTACAGCTGGTTTCCTTTACTTCCAAGGCAAAATTCCAAATGAGTTCAAAGTGAGTTTCAAAGGCTGTGTCTAATACATACCTTGTCTCGGTACTCCGCCTTGGGAACCAGTAATTCTCAGAACCACACATGCCCCTCCCCAACAGTATTTCACCTTCAGAATTAGTCTGTGACTCAAACTTGGTTTTGCTGAGTGCCAGCTGTAAAAAAGACAAAATTAACGCAGCTGTTCCTACATGTGCTTCTGTAGGGAATGATGCAAGTTAAAGAACTCTTCCTGTTCATCTGTGCTAATGAGACTACAACTCATTTCAGGACTCTACATAGTTAATTTTTCCTCTGAAGGATAGTGCTACGACAATCATTCAAGAGATTAAGTTAATGAGCATCCACAGTTTTTTTCCCTATAATATCACAGGTACAATCACTAATCTATTTTATTAAGTTGTTAAAATATTATTTAGATGAAGAAAAAAATCTGAATTTCATTGTTATTTAAAGACTTTATTTAGCAAGATCTCTCTCTGCGTCAAAGAGCAGAGTTTAAAACAGAACCAGTATTGGAGTATTGTTTTAAAACATGCTTCAGGGAATACTTTTTATGCATTGGCAGGAGCTTTCAGAGAATTTGAGTAGCTCTCTAATCTTGCTCTCACTGAAATCAATTGGTGATATATCATTTCTTTGTTTGTCATGTCAGGATATCCCAAAGTACTTTTGAACATTGCATCTGTAGAAGTGTCCTTCTGTCCTCTTTTGCTGGATAATTTTTTTTTCTTTGCCTTACTGTTGAAAGCCATAGACATCAGGTTTTCCAAGTACTCTCTGATGTCTCCTATAAAGCTAGAAGCCTAAAGAAAATGCTTAGTTTTTAAAACTTTGAACTCGTCTGTTAAAATTATTTTCCTCCAACTGCAAAGGCTCAGCCAACCAACCTTGACCACACTCCTGGCCTACAGGTACACCTGTACCTACAGAGTGAATATGTTCTGAACAGTCTAAATAAAACTGGGACTCCTAGTATTTGTAAGCATCATCTATGTCTACAAGGAGAATATTTTCCAAAGGCTGAGCCGGGGCTTGGTCTCAGCAAGGGATCAAGGGTCATAAAACTTGTTTGACTAATATGCTATATAGAAATAATTCAAACAATCCTCAAGAGTCCAATTCCTTTTTTGCCTTCTACCTCCACAGTAAATTGCTGATAAGCCTTACTAACGGTCTTCTAAAAGTAGCAAAGATCACATGGAAAATATTTTAAAATAACAAGCCCTTTAGCTGAGTTTGCAATACTACCATGAGAGATTGTTGTACAGGATCCATGTGAGATTATATATATAATGATATTTTATATATTTTTTACAAAATATTTTCTGTATATAAAACCAGAAAAATCAGCTGCCAGGGATTCCAATCTTGCAGTCATCTTCTCTCAGCAGACTTTAAAAGTCTCCCATGTTTTACTGTGTTCAGAATTCCTTCATATTCATAATGAAACACACAGATACAACAGTTAAACACAGTTTTATTTCTTGAAGAAAGCTAACATATGTAGCAAAGACCTTGTCATTTTATAATGAAAGGAAGTTTCCCACACCCATACAGTCAATTCCACAGTATTAGCAGCAGCACATGAAGAGTGATTGTAAAAGAAAAAGAGAAGGCTATGCTGTACATAGCACATTATAGGGTAAAATGCAAATATTGGACAGAGTGAGGTATAAGCTTTTCTGGCCTCATAGCACAATGTAAAACCCACTTCTTTAATCCCATTTTACCATAAATGAACAAAAATAGAGATAAGCAAAAGCTAGTTCTTCTTGGTCAGCAAGAGAACAAAGTTTGATAGGAACTTAGGTTTTGCAGCAGAAAAGTATCATGAATTTACCTAATAAGGCTGTGGATCTTTCTGGATGTGCAGAAAGTTGAAACCTGAAAGGAAAATAATTGTCTAGTTATAACATGTATACAACATCACCAATGTGAAGTGTGCTACAGCAACATAAGCAACTTACCCTATAAATGAATCGCACTTGCAGCACTTTGATACTTCTCTGCGCCCCTGCACATTCATGTTAGCTGTACGTGAAGAATGAGATGTTGCTTGGCATGGATACCATTCCTGGGACAATAACTCTAACAGAATAGGAGTCACCAACGTTACTGTTTATGTTACTCATTTTGTCTCTGCAAAGAAAAGAAAATAGAGAGGGACCATAGGTAAAAAGAAGAATCTACTGTTGTGTTCTTTGCCCCTTTACAGAATTTCCCCAAAACAGCGATAGAACATGTGTCAGGTAACAGGTTACAAAGGTCCAGACACAAAAACCCCAAAGGAATAAAAGCAAAATTCACAAGCAAAAACTAAAAACTTACCAGCATTTCAGTATCACTCAAGTTGTCTGTGTAACATTTTGGTACAGATCAGCCTTCCAGAAGTAAGCTGTTGAAGAGACTTGACCATTCCAGGCTGTGGTCAGGAGAAAGAAATTCCCATTTTCCTGAAGAGTCCCTGATGTGCACAGATGAGCTCCCACACAGTAAGATGCAGATGCCTGCTCTGCTTTTATGAAACTAGTTCTTGAAGCAGTCCACAACAGGTCTTTGCCTTGAACAAAGCTGTGTCTGCTATTGAACACATACTCACTTCTAATATACGTTGAATGTCAATTAACTGCTTCAGAAGATAGGATAAAAGTGGTGATTTTACCAGGAATTTGCTGTATGAGGTTATGCAAAAAAACATCAAATACTTGGATAATCATCTTTCACACATTAATAAAGTACCTACATTCAGCACAGTACTTGCTTTCATTCATGATAATTGTAGCTACTGTTACAAGTTCTTATTTCCAATATTGCATAATCTTCTCTAGAGCACGGTACCTGTATGCATCACATCGAAGTGGAAAGCTGTATTCTTAAGACATTTGGCTGCATACTGACTTCCATCAATCCCTTATTTTTTCTGTTACGTTACCCTGTTGTTATGTAAAATTATTGCCTGGGCTGAGGTAACATCTCAGATTCTGGCTACAGTAACACATCAATCACAAGACGAGACAAGCTCGTGAGATGGCAAATGTAAGTAGTGGATTGGTCAGCAGCTGAAGAGCAGAAATACGACAGATCAAGTTCCAAAGCTGTAGCTGAAATGGATGCATTTCCAATATATTCCTGTAAAGCTGACTGTTTGTATCTGTGCTCCATACACAATAAAGACAACTTACACATTGTGCAGTTATAGAATACAAAGAATTGCCTTTTAGATGTGTATAACGAGAAACATGTTACTGAGCCAAATGTCGTAATGAAAATCCTTAGATTATTGTCCAGGGGAAGAGAATCCTTATTTTGAAAGTTTGTAAATCTTAACAAGAGATTTAGAAAAACAAGGTATACAGAGACACTTCAATCTATATGGTAGGAATAGTATCTGTGTAACTGAATCAAGAGACACGGATCAGATTGCACCACACCAGAAGATCATAAATGGAAGGAAAACTAGATAGTTTAACTCATTAACTCAAAGATGCCTTTGTCAAATTACAGGGCTACTTGTACAATGTATTAATTTATTCCACGCATTCTCATGATATTGTAATTCAGTTACGTGACTTATAACTTACATTTTTACAATACAGGTTGCACAGCATTTACATTCTATTTCAGATTAGTAACAGTAAATATNTTTGTCAAATTACAGGGCTACTTGTACAATGTATTAATTTATTCAGCGCATTCTCATGATATTGTAATTCAGTTACATGACTTATAACTTACATTTTTACAATACAGGTTGCACAGCACTTACATTCTATTTCAGATTAGTAATAGTAAATACTTATTTCTGGGGCAGATGCAGCATGCCAGGACAGGATAAACCAGATACTCAACATGGCCCATTTCCACAATTGCAATGAAACTTCTTCACTGTTAGGAGGGTCAGGCACTGGAACAGGATGCCTAGAGAGGTTTTGCACTCTCCACCCTTGGAGGATTTCAAGACCAGACTGGACAAAGCCCTGAGCAACTTGGTCTGACCCCAGAGCTGACCATGTTTTGAGTAGGTTAGATTACAGACCTCCTGAGGCCCCTTCCATCCTGAATTATTCTTGAAGTATGCCTTGAAATATAAGCATATATTAATAACCTACTTAGTGACTTCTCTTTCCTTACATAAAAAGAAACGTTGAAAACAATTCACCTGAATTATTATGTAAGAGAAAAATAAAAAGGCAACCCCCCAACCCTTTTATAAATACAAGATAAATGATTGAGACTGATCTTTGTGATTTCTCTCAACTACTTAGATATCCCTTCCTTTATAAATGTTCTTTCACAAGACATATTTTTGAGGACACAGAGTAATAAGTGTTGTTTGTTTTTAATTTTGACTCAGAACAGATGTACATCATGAGAAAGTTTATCTAAGGGTTAGAATTTTCCATACATAAAAGATATGACACTTTTGAATTTCCACCCAAATAATCTTGGACAGTGTGTCAAACACATATTGAATACTATGAGTGGCATATGTATCAGGAATATTTCCAAAACTAGAATAATTTCCTTGTGTAGTATTCCTTTCATGAGTTGCACACCAATGCAATGCCTTAGCTAATTTGCAATCACATTTTCTCACATCAATTACAGTAGCATTAGACTGATAGAAGATGACAACTAATTCCCCTAGCATTGCCAAAAGTTGAATAATACTATGACTGAATTCTTTTTAAATTAACTGCTACTATTGTAAGCAATACTAACTCTGAACTCAGTATATAGATTTAAGACAGAGGAAAATGGGACGGCATCCAGCAACAGAAAGTAGCTTCTATTTTCCAGATATAGGTGGAATTCAAACAGTCTGAACTACCAGTACCAAAGAACATGAGCAACTGAAGAAAATTAACTTTGTTTCACAAAGCTCTCATCATTAGAAAGGTTCAATATATTCATCAAAGGAATTAAAAGATTGTGATGTCTAACTTTGCCAATGCTCCTGCTGATTCAATTTCTTCTCTGTTATTCCACCAAAGCAAAATAATGTTTCCCAGGCTTGTTTACTTGAAAAGTCAACACTTCTTCCACCCAAACCCAATGTCATAATCAAAACAAAAGATTATCTTATTCATTCTAGCTTCTATTTGCTGAAACAAAACCAATGAAATTGTTTTCCCGTTCAGAGATCAAAAATGAAATACTTTGCATTTGAGCATCAGTAAGAAAAGTAAAGGAAATTCAGAGTTTGGGGAAAAAAACCCAAAAGCACTCAAAACAAAAACCCACAACCCTTCTGCAGAATACAGATATTTCTTCTCTTGAATAGGAGCCACTGAGGAGGGTCAAGATCACATTTGAGAAGTGAAGCTCCAGTTCCTACTCTAGAAACTTAGGCCAAATGAAACGGTATCAATGGAAAGTGACCCAATACAGAGCACAGTGCAAGTCTGGTCATTTGGCTTGTCCCTCAGGCGGCAAATTCAATTCTCTTCAAACAGAGGAGAAACCTGAATGAGCATTGCTACATCTCACCCAAGTGTCTGACTGCTGTCAGTGGGGAAAGAAGGGACAATATTTCCCAGTGTAGGGTATGAGCTGATCCTATTTTGTTTGTTGTTGTTTTGTAAACAGGCCAAAACTGCTTGTCAAATTTCATCTGAATCCAGACTTTTATGATGACTAAAATATGCATTTTCTAGTCCTTCCCCCATTGAAGTAATTCAGCGTTAGCATAACTATTTGAATTCCTGTTATCAGTGGCCAAGTGCAAATACAGATCAGATTGATAACAGACTCAAACAATTGTCTTCCTGTTCCTAGATGTTTTGCACACGCATCTAAAAAAAAAAAATTAATTCTTTAAATGTATGTAATCTAATTTGATGAACAAAGGACAACTAGTTACCTAAGAAAAATACTTCTCATTACTGAAAAATCCTGATGAGTAAAAGAATATCTGAAGCCACATACAGTACTGCTTATTATTTACATTCCAAAAGCTAAGGTGTCCACAGATGTTTGTCTCAGCCCTTAAAATTAGGGATAAATAGTTAATAAACTATTTTTTGAGATAAAAAGCTCAACATTTTGAAACTACTTCCTTGGGGGAGAACCATTAGACAAAGGGGTTTTGGCCTTTAGCTACATCTTCATGAGTTTCTCAGCTGACTAGTCTTTGCTTCTTTGTCTCCAAAAGACACCAGGAACTGAATATAATTTGATCAATGAGTAAAAGGTGACTCAATGGAGTATATTTTGATTTCTCACAATGAAAATGAATCAATACTTATTTTCTGTGAAACAGTGACAGATATCCTGGAAAAAAAACTGTCTTAGGAAATAAAACGGCTGTAGAAATATATTTCAATTCTTTTCACAGGTATGTGATCACTGTGAGATAATCACAGTCTCCATATCCTTCTAAAGCATAAGACCCGAGGTCAAGTGATTCCAGCATCCGATAAATATTACTATTTCATAATAGACCTCTAAGATATGTAACAGTACAACAGATGTCCTTTCCAATAGCACTTATAGATACTTCTTTTTCCTGAAGAAATCACCAGTTACAGGCTGTTTGAAAAGAATTCTAAACCTGCAGAAAAACACTTGCCTAAAGTATGAGAAGTTAAAACAGATATCCAACTACTCAGTTTAGTTTAAAAAAAAAGTGAATATTTACCTTGTAAAATTCATACCTTCTTAAAACAGAACTGTAAAGTGCCAACCCATCACCTTTCCACACTTCCACATAATTTATGTGTTATAAAATTATCCGAGTGATTGTTTGCAATATGTTCTTTTTTTCTTGGAGGGCTTCTTTCTGCAGCATCAGATATGCCTTCATGGACATCAGTTTTTCCCCAAATCTTTAGCAAATGAATCTCATGCTTTGTGACTATGGACTCTTTGAACCGGGCCCTTTTTGTTTCCAATAATCTCTTGATAAAAGGCAAGGTTATGTACAATAAGGACAAATGTACTCCAGCTCAGACTGGATAGAAAAGGCAAAATGCTTTAGAAGTTTTAAAACCATTGCATTTTGTCTCTATCTTTATGATTCTATATATTCTTCATATTCAACTGTAGAATGATTAAAAAAAATGAGCTTCAAGCTATGAATTTCTCTGTGGAAATCTACATTGCCTATATTGTCCAGTGCTGATATGCACAGATCGGATATTACTATCTTGGATTCCCTTTTAAATTTAACTCCAGGTTGCTTCAAAGCATTAAGAAGCTGTCGCAGAGTTTCTGTATAATTCTTCGCTTATTTGCAAACAGTACATCATTTTGTTTGTGTTATAAGAGCTTCCAAGATGTAGACTGCTGCAAAGATGCACTGAGATATAAAGAAAATAAGGAATATACCTCCTTCTTTCTTACCTGTAGGGTAATGTATCTTGGATGTTACTTGACTTCCAGTCTGAAAGCCTGACCAAAGTCCCCTGGGGGGTGAGTGTGTTTTACCAAAACCTTACAGACACTGGTTCACTTGTGTACAACCTGCTCTGATCATATGCGCTGATTGTTAGTCTAAATCTCCTTCCCCTCTTCAGACTAGTCAGAAGAACCATCTAGTATTGGGATTTTTTTTAGCCCTTACTGAATCATCCTATCTACACACTGAAGAGGAATCAAGTATGTCCTGTTCATTGCCACTGTGCATTATACCACTGAAATTATCTCTCTTTTCTTCTCAACATACTTGAGACAAAATTAATAAGGACAAATAAAGAACAAAGTACCTGTCCCAAGGAAGCCACACTATAAGCTGATGAAGCTGAAATGGACAGAGCATGGGTACAGAGGTGGAATTCATCACTGTTCATTAATCTATGTCTCTTCCCCCCACAAACTGCTGTATAGGTTGAATTGTCACAGAATCCAAATTAAGACATCCAAACATATAGATGGTGAACAAGGAGGAAAAAGGGGCACTTTGATTAGGTCAGCTTCTACTGATAGAGGAATATCCTCCCTGTACAAGAGTCACTATGCAAAACAGACTTAGCTGAAGGGACAAAGGGACATGCTAAACTTGATAAATTGGAAGAAAAAAAATATTAAAAAGAATGAACCACTATTAAGTGGCCTAAAAGTCACGTATTTAGCATTCCACTTTCTGTGTAATTGACATGTGTGACATGTTCCCATGGCATCCTCCTTTGCTGAACACCCCACTCCCTGGGGATCGGCAGAGTCTCTTGCTTGGCATCAAGCACATTTGCCTCTAGCCCAGAGAAGCCTTGCCTGGCCGGCTCCTGGAGTTCTACCATTTGTCCCGTGTGACCTGATTATAGCTTTGATCGATGGCCAGAGCAGCCATCTGCAAAGTACTCAAGGCTTCAGCAAAAGGCATCTTTGATTTCTTTTCAGTGCCTGAAATGTGCTTGTAAAGTCACCTTGAACACTCAAAGATGACTTCTGTTTCTCATGTTGATGAGCTTTCAGATGATCTGATTAGAAAGTGTTTGATACTGGGCTGCACTGCCACTGGGAGGAATGATACTCTTTTGCCTCTGTTCTTTCTGGCTTTTCCTAGATTCTATTATCAAATGGAAGTTTTTAACTTATCTTGGTATGATCCTGTGGCCTTTTTGTCATGAAACAGAGAAGAAATTCTAATGATTTCTCATCCAAACACCCCAGGCTGTCATATAAATAAAATATCCTGAAAACAATTATTTCTCATTCGTCAGCAAAGCAGTCCTTCCTCGCCATCTGTGTGTGCTGTTCTGACTCTGCCCTTTTTCGCTGGTCAGTACGTCCGAGTGGCAATGTCCCTGTTTGCTAAGGCTTCGGAGACCAGTGCTTTGATGCACTTTTTTTAATGCCACATCTTTAATGCACTATTGAAAATGTTTCTGAGAATATTTTTTAAGGAGAAACTCAGTGTGTTCTTGTTTGTTCCACAGCAACAAAGAAATGGAAAAAAAAAAAGTCACTGTCACAAGGCAGGCAGTTTCTGAATTATACCTCAGTAGAACATAAATATAGCTGTGCCGAACACATTATGAAATAAGATAAGAAGGAATTGCATTTTTGTCTTTATGTGGCACCACATAATTGAAACGGACAAAGGTACAAATGTACCAGATGAGTCTTGAATGATTACATTTTAAAATATTCAAAAGAATCACAACCATTTCTCTCTGTTATGCTAGAGGATGTGCAATATGATATTTTATTTGCTTATATGAATATGAAGCATTCTTCAAATTCCCTTGTACTTCTTTTTGCCTTTGAGCTCCCACTAGTTTTATGGTTGATTAGCTAAGACATTCCTTTCAACAGTTACAACTCCAGAGAGGCAGGAAACAGCAGAGAAACCAAATTATCAGAAACTCAGCAATGCATACTGCAGTAGCAGAGGTAGGGAGCAGAAACGAGAGGTATTTTACTGAGTCAAGTCAATATTCAACTAAAACCGAGACAGCTTTCTGTTGCCTGCAAGTTTTGAAATTAAGAAACAAAAGGAAATTAATTTCCCTCTGGTATTGTAACCCTGCTATTCAGTGTGTTGGCAAACAAAAGAAAGGGACAAGCAGAATAGCTCAGATTAGACCCCCTTGGAAAAGATGGCCTACAGGTTTAGAAGCATCATAGCAAAACCAAACATTCAACACATTTCTGCTCTTTAAGGATGAGCACAGCAAAAAATGTCCACAGAGATGTAACTAGCTAGACTTTAAAAAAACCCTAGGATTTCAGTTCTCAAAACTGATGCTCTTTGAACCAATGGGGAACTGTCCTCTCTTACAGTTTCAGCATCTAATCTCACTAATACTACCTTAAACTGAAAAAGGAAAAACGCTGTCTCTTGTATGTTAACAGATGATACCACCTCCCCCATTTCATTTTTTTTCTATTTTTACATACAACCCTATTCCACCATAATTTCTAATTTGCAAATTTATTTATGCAAATCTAGATAACAAAAATTTGATGTTGGTCTCAAATGTCAGTAAACACAATGACAACATGGAAAAAAGTACCCAAGCAGCTAAGAAGCCAGTGAACTCTGGCATCAATAACGAGGGGGGGGGGGGGCAGGC